>JANHGN010006186.1:0-11589 GCA_024605025.1 Megaceryle maxima
TGGTTCACAGCATCACTGAAATTGCCATTTTCTTTAAAACTACAGCTCGGTATCTTCTTTTTGGTAGAAATGTAACTGGATATCTACTGTTCCTTGTCAGAAGTTTGGATATTTGGTATCTCTAGCATCTTGCAGTGTCTGTATCAGAGCTTCTGATGTGTTTAGTACTGGGCAGTTGCAACTTGCTTCATCAGGATTTTTATAAGGAAGTCCTGTTCCTGTCATCCACTCCTTCTTTCAGGCCATTTTGTTAAAAATAATAAGAAAACAATTCAAAGATCAAAGTATCAATTAAATTGTTGTGTTGACAGTTTAGTCTCAGAAAAGCTGTAGAAGTTGAGTTGATACCAGAAGTCTCTCCAGGTATGGTGTACCAGAGAACATTTGAAATGAAAAATAAAGCAGATAAGCTTATTGAATCAGAGGTGTGAAGTGTTGGTCTATGACTACTACTCGAAACTTGTGAATAAATCAGTACTTTGGAATGTGAAAAAACCTTTGGTTTAGGTTAAAATCCAGACAGAGGCATTTTTTGGATCAGTGGTAATTGATTTAAAGTTTCTGCTGAGAACTCTCCAAAGAGTAGCAGAAATCCAGCCAGTATGCTCATACCCAGAGTTTTCTTGTTCTGTGAAGTACGTACAGGATTTATTTAGCCAAAGTGATACATTTTTTTGTCTCTGATACTGAGGCCAATCAAAGGTCTCATAATAGTAGTCTGATAAATCAGAGACATCCAAGGATAATGTAATTCTAAACTGTTTTTCTGCGGGGTTCTTTTCTCTTGGACCAGAAGTTCTGTGGCAGAACATGTGAGGAAGTGTTTAAAACTTCTTTTTTTTTTTTTTTTTTTTGTTACTCTGTTGTACTATTTCCTTTTAAGAACAAAGTTATTACCCAAAGAACACTTTACAGTGCAAAAACATTGTACAAGTTAAGAAGGATGTGACGTGATAGTTATAAAATCTTTCTGAAGCATGGAAACTGATACAGTAAGATTAAATAAAAGTCTTAAAAATCAGATTTAGCAAAAATGCCTGTCTGTGTTTCCCGCCAGCAGGTTTTGAATGCTGCTTATGTTAACTTTCTTTTTCTGGAAATCTTAGTTGTATCCATTCTCCAGCTAATCTTTGTGAAGTTAAATTTGTAGTGTTCATTAATATCTATAATACACACATCCTTGTTATCTTTTGTCCTTTGTATGTAATACAGGCACACACACAGTATTTACTGATCTGCTTCTGTTCCCCATTGCTTTGCTTAAGGCATTACAGAAGAGCTTTTTTAAAAACCTTTTTTCAGTCCTCTATTATAACTTTTTTTTTTTTCCTTTTTAAAGAACTGTAAGAAGAGAGCAATATAGCATGCTACATATGCACTATTCCTTTAGGCTTACAAATAGCTTGTATAGCAGTGTTCTCTTAACCACAGGTTGTTTCTTTAATAGCCATTTCTCTGTATCTTTGGAGAGCCCAGTGCTCAATTTGCAGGTGTGGTGATGTCAGTGGAAGTTCACTTCAAACAGAAGTTATATTACCTTGACATCTGCAGCATGTAAGCACTTAACATACCAGTGCTATCCACGTGATGCACAGTCACTGCAGAGTAACCAATAAGGTGCTGAAATGTTTTAGCAATACACAAAGTATAAGACTTGTTTGTCTGTGCAAATCAAGGATGAGTAAATAGCAACAGGAAATTGCTATAACTTGACTTTGCCTTCAATGCAATAACAAAACCTAAACATACAGGGTCACTTTGATGTAGCATCTTCATTACATAACACAGTCTGTTTCTGTGCTACAGAGAGAAGGGTCCTGTGCTTTCTTGCTCCAGCTGGACCATTTTAAGGTATCTATAGTACATAAATCATTCATATTCCTGTAGTGACTGTAAAAGTCTTTTGTATTCCTATAGTGACAGTTTTAAAAACTTTGAATTGTCTGAAGTTAGAACTGTCTAGGATTTATTTTCCAAAAAAAAGATTTTAAAAAAAGTGTATAAAGATTAACATGGCATACCAACAGTTCATGTGGCCACATAAATTCCTAAGGAAAACATTACTCTCACCTAGTTTGGATGTATTTGCAAAGTTACACTATTTAATTATGTGCAAACTAGATGAGCTATTTAATCTTTTATACTCCCATCAGCGCTGGAGTTTGAGGGTTGTAAATTGTAGCTGACCCCAGGATGTAAGGACTTCTCTGTCTCAGCTGCAGAAGCCCAGTCTGGTGCACAGAGAGGTAGATGTGGCTGGTGCTATTCCCATTTGCAGGTTCAACCAGTAGCAAGGCTAAGTGCCTATGCCACTAGCCCAGCTGGCCAGAAAGGCTGCCCCAGGCAAAGCAGTGCTTTTACCCATGTAAACATCAGTGGTGCTCATATAAACAAGAAATAGTACAGTCTGGTCCTGTTTCTCCTCTCCAGCGATCAGGGCCAAAGTTCAGTGCTGAAAATACACACACCTTTGCTCTCTATGTTTTTAAGCAGAATGACATTTACAGATTCCTCAAATACCAGTCCAGGCTCTAAGTGCAACTAAATAGCCATGTCTGGACCCCAGGCCCTTCACCCAGCCACTAGTTAAGACCTTGAGTCCTTCCATATAGAAGTCTCCTTTTAATTGCTGGCTACTCCTGCTTAAAGATTACTAGTGAAGTACACAGAGGATTTAATTTGTTATGGAAAATACACCCTGCTGTCATCAATTTCTGGACTCAGATCTCATACATATAGACATATGCTCACCAGTATTACTGATGCAAAAGAATAAACTAATAATCCATTTTGACTTCTAAATTCCATTTCTTATTTTCATTTTGTTATCTGTACTTTCGCTCGTGGTACCGGATGTATCAGTATGCCCCTCTTGATGCATCTGATGATTCAGAACTGTTTGTTTCAGTGAATGTTATCCACGTAGTCACTTAGGGCTCTCCCTTTCAATTTTAGATTGTTTTTTCTCTAATTTCTGTCCTGATGCCTTTTTCCTTCACCCTGTTTCATAGACCTCTCACATAAAATCATTGATCCCAAGAGAAGATTTTGAACCTTTGGAGACACTGACTTTTCTGCCCCAGTAGCTCAGATACAGTGTGACCCTTCATGAAGAACACATTTACTTGAGTAGTGGGGATGGTGGAGGGTGAACAGTCTTATTTCATCCATTAGAATGTAAAACTGTATTGTCTCCCTATCTCTTCTAACTTTCCTTGTTGACTTCTGCTAGTAATCCCAACCTGCACCAGGTAAATGCCAGGGATGTCAATTATTCACATGTAACACAGCTGCCTCAATTATTTTGACATTTAAGAGTTAAAAAACCCTCCAAATCTGCCAACTATAAATGCTAGGGATTATGTACTGGATAGCTTCAGTACTGCTTTACATTTAGTATGGATATCATCTTCAGAAAGTATCTTCAATTTTAATGTGCTTTACATATTGGGTTTCATGGAAAAGAGCAGTTTTTGTTGAGATTTAGTGATTAAATAATCCAGTAATGACTCTACAGACATACACAGCTTTAATCAGGATCAAACCATAAATCAGCGTGCAATTTTGAATTTCTAAGTTTCAAACATTCTAGGAAAAAAAGTAACACATGATTGTAATCATGTTAATCGGCATCTGAAATACTAAGCTGGTCATACTGAAGTTTGGTATGTTATTAAAGGCTAACTACAAATCATACCATAGCACGTGCCAAGCAACAAAGCATTTGTACTTGTGAGCCTACGCTCTTTCATCTTGAAACATCCACTTTCTACCAGTGTCTAACTAACTAATAATCTGGCCAAGATTTATTATTGTCTTCTCCCAGAGGGGAAGCAGTATTTTCCTTTTCCTGCATATCAGGTGGCCACAGAGTAAGACCTATGCCTTGATCACATCACCTGTCCTGCTTCTGCTCTGTGTTTTCTGAATATGTAAATTGGTCTCTTAACTTATCAGTACTGGATTATTTTCTATTTATTTTTCTACTGCTAAATAAATTTTTAATGTACGAGACCTTTAATTCCCTTTGTTTTATGTTAATTTATGTAATTTATAGTGGAATAACATAATACTGTGAATTAAAAGGAGAGAGTTTGAGGTTTGTGTGGTGGTGATTTTTGGTTTTGATTTTTTTTTTTCTTTTTTTACATCTGAATCTTATTAATTATTTGACTTGTGCTGTATCATATGTTGCACAATATGTAGGAAAACCTGAACAGTGACCTATATATTTCTCATATCGTATAAATTGTACTGACCCCACTAGATGGTGCTAATTGATAAATGTATGTCTTTATGCATATATGCACTTAATTTTAACATCAAAGCATAGATGTCCCTGCCTGTGATTAAAGTTTGGGGTTTGAATGGGTTAACTCTTTCTTTAGCATTCAGCTGCACAGAAGTGATCACTTCAATATGATTAGGAACTTGGGGAACTTTAATCGAATTGGATCTCATACTAATTGCATTGAATAGAGACTGTAAGGATGATGTAAGCAGGAATAAACCAAACTTTTCATGATTTAAATTTAGCAAGCTCTACCTGAATAGTGAAAGTGAAAAAGCACAGTCTATGCCAAGGTTTCTTGGTCTATAAACAGTGAATCTTAGGTTGGTTTGGTTTTTTCTCTTTATTTTCTTTAATTAATATTTAATTGGCATTTCTGTAAAATTTCAGTTAAGTGCAGAATGGAGCTTTGTGGAAAATAATATGTCTGACAACCAGAAGAATTTAGCATTCCTTCATGTTAGAAATCTGTTTACGTTGTGAGCAGTGTTAAGGAAGTTCTTTCCTTTGGATTTATATTGGTAACAGAACAGTGGAAATCACTTGCTTTTGGAAAAATGTCTGGAAATTAGGTTCTGTGTAACGATAAAGACATTGATTCAAATTTGTAAGGAGTGTACAAAAACAGTATCAGGAGAAATTAAAATTACAAAGCAAATTGTTTACAAGTAAAACATACTTGTGGGCACATGAGAATCTTCTAATGTTGATATAAGTTTTTGTGTTTTCTGAAGGAATGGACAAGGCATTTGTTGAGAGAAGTATTAAGTCTAGGCACATTTTTCGTTTGTTTGTTTCTAGCATCTAAACGAAATCTTGAACTTCCCTTTAGGGAAGGCTGTTAGCAGTCAATTGGAGACTACCTGCTCTTGCTGTGCAGTGCTTCTTTACCTTCTTAGCAGATTTCCCAAGAGAACTCTCATCTTTCAGTTCTGTCTCACTTTAAAGCTTCTTCTTCAGCCGTATTTATTTGACAAAGTAGGACTGTGCAGTTGTTCATTTAAAACATGTCATGATAGCTGCTTTTTTTAGAAAAGCATTCTTTGCATTTACTTGGACTTTTTTTTTTTTTTTAAGTGCTATCTCCATATTCTTAGCAAGTTACCTCTTCACTCCTTTAATATGGACTCTGGGAATAATTTTAAATGAATGGGTATTAGTATTGGCACAGGAAGTATTGTAAATTTATGTTCGAATTCACTTTATTGCTCTTTCTTTGCTAATCAACATACCAGCATAAAGCAGTAGGAAATAATGGAATACTGAGTTATTTTAAATTGCAATCAGGTAACCAAATTTAATCACAAGCCATGAAGTGTTGAGGCTGGCAGATTTTCTAGATGTGTCTCAGCAATAAGACAACAGTTGTTGCTGGTATATTTTGAGCTTAGAATGACTTCAGATAATGATAGCTTCCAAAACCCCATCAGACAGCTGTTAACGTGATCCTTGTTCTTTACCTTCTAGCTGTGTCCAGTCTGTTTCTTTCCTTTTCCAGTTCTTATTTAGTAGCAGAATTATTTTTATCTCTTTTAGATTTTTTTTTCTTTGAAATGCTCATCTGATATTCAAGAGCAAGAACAATTACATTTTCCTGTCCTACAGAAAACTGACTTTTCTAAGGAAAAATTCCTCCTCTCAAATTCATAAAGATCTTTAAATTTGAAGTACTAAACCCCAAACAAACATTTCTGCTATATAAAGCAGTAACATTATACTTGTGGTGTTAAAAAAAGGTTAGTCATAAAGCTAAAGAAGCTTTTAAATTTCTAAAAATCTGACCAATATTAAGACTTGAAGTTTTTTATTTCTGATGTTTTATATGAATTCTTTGGAGTATTTGTTACACATAGTAACAATTCAGTATAGTTAGGCATACGTTTTGCAAGTCTTTGTTGCATTACTTACACACGGAGTCAGGTGATGCCTAAAAAAGAAGTATCAACAGAGTATTTAAGTATGGAAAAAAAATGGAAGATTTCCAGAAAGAAAGAAAGAAAAAAACAAGATTATTGTTGAAATGTGGGATTGAAATACTATAGATGTTTATATATATTTAATTTCAATCTAAGTTGACTAGTGCATTGAATTAAAGAAGTTTTTCCTCAAGTTTTGTATTTAGAATCATTGTAAAAACATCAGCTGTTTGATCGCTGCAGTAAGGATTATTTCCATCTGTATTTAATTACAGTTGTGCAGCTTTAACAGAGTGCTTTCTCAAAACTGAAGGGCTACAGTGGGAGTTGCAATTCCTCTCTTACTTGCATGAAGTATTCTTTCAGTAAAAGTATATTTTAAAAGTAACTTAAACACATTTCTTCATATAATTGTGAAATTTTTGTTCTCATTAGAAGTTATTTTAGTAGTATTGGTTTTAAAATTGAGTACATGTTGTGTCTGTGTTTAGTCCTTGTCTTCCTTTTAGTGCTGAGGAAACTGATGCTTAGTTGCTTTGGTGATGTGCTTTGAAATCTTTGGATGAAAAATGGTGTCAATCCTGAGTATTGTTACCATTTTAAATTGCAATCTTATATATATGACTTTGACATTTTTGCTGTATGCACAATCTGTTCACTGTATCTTCAGAAGAATTTCCTGACAGAGGGGTCAGGATGTTTAATGAGAGATTTTGTCTGTTGTGTTGTGATGATGAATCCCTATCATTGTCTTAATGAAAGGGAGGGAGAGAAATAAAGACACTTATGTGAGCCCACCACAAATTCTGTGGTTCATTTAAATCTGAATGCTTACTTACAAAAAACTTGTTTGTTAAAGTAATAATGCGGGGAGTGGGTGGGAAAAGATTGACAGAGTGGGAGTGTATAGACAGAAGGGTGAAGAGGCATAAATTGGAGAAAACAGTTTGTGACGTGGAATCCTGAGTTCAGTATTACTCTTCTGAACTTTTCCCCCCCAGCGTTTTACCAAATTTGAGAAGGTTTTTTATATATGTCAGCACGTGCTTTTGGAGAAAGAATTGCTATACTTCTATTTTAGCGAATCCAGGATGATACAGTTCAGACTGGTACTTGATGGGTTTACCTGCTCAGATTTTGTTTTAGTTGAAAATGCATTTACAAAGAGTCACACATTAAAACTGTAAGGATCTTTCAACATCCATGGACTCCAGTTTGAAGCCTGCTTGTTTCAAAAGATAAAAAGCCTGATGTTGTTCTGTTCTTTCTATTTAAGGACTTCATGTCCTTAGCTCACACAAGAGAGTAGCTTCATTCAAATTTGGAATTGTTCTGATGCTCCTTCCTTTGGAAATGGGGTTAAAAGTACAGAAAAACAATTTTGAAAATACTGTATACAGTAGCCTGTATACAGCCTGTAGGCTGATTGGCTCTGAAGGGGCAGGGAAATTTATTTTGGAGCAAGTGCAACTTGTTTGGCTTTGGTTTGAACTTCCTCTGTCTACCTAGGGACCCTCTTCCTATAAGCAAAGTCATCAAAACCTTTTCTTATTACTGACAAAAAAAAAAGTGCATTTGAATGAAGTCTGTGAAATCTCATATAATAGCAGCTTTATTTTATTGTATAAGGAACAATGAATTCAAAGTGAAAAGTGTTTCTTACAGAAAAATAAACATTTTAAGAAACTCTGCAAGGAATAACTGGGTTTGTTGCCAGTATTTAATCTGTTTTGCTTAACATTGCAAAAATAAAATAGCTGATACATTAGTCTTATTACCATATGCTTTCATATTCATTCAGACCAGAATTTTCTTGTTCTTGAGTCCTTTCTCTTTTTTTTTTCTTTTTGTGATATAGGCTAAATAAAGTAAACCTCACAGGTATTAAAATACAATTTAAAGAAAAAATCCTTTAAAAATGAATGAAGAGAAAGGGGAGCATCTTCCAGATTAAGCTATAAAGGGGTTAAAAACACAAATAAGCATGTTAGAGCATTCTGTAAATGGGAACAAATAAGGAAATGAACATTTCATATATAAGCTATTTTAATCTTTAACCTTCTAGTAGGTTTAGGGTCATAATTGACTAATAATTTTCAGCTGTATGAAAATTAGATTATCAGTAATTAAGGAAAAAATGTATTGATCAAAGGCAGATCGCAGGTACGGCCACTAGTTAAGTAGAGTGTAGAAATTCCAGAACAGAGCAGTTAGAATGAGGAAAGGAGCTGTAGCACATGATCCATAGGGGAAGATTTGAAAGACTTTGGGTTTAACTTTAAAATGACTGGAGAAGTACCTAAGTTTTCGTGTTGAAGAGTCCACAACAAGGACAATATGAATAATTGTTCTCCAGGGTCAGATGAGAAGTCAAGTAATCATTTTACAGCAACATGCAAGTCCAGCACAAGTCTGTTCCTGTGGATGTAGGATCTCAAAAAGGGCTGGGAGCCAGGTTAGAAGAAACTCTCTTGCAGGCATTAGACCAAGCTGTTGGTCTGTTGAGTAATGGTTTGATCCTGCTGTGTTGAGGTGCCCTGCCCATTCTGTGCGCAGTCCTTAGCTCTGCTCACACAGCTGAGGAGCTGCTTACAAAGGCTTTTGGCAGAATGCAGTTTCATAAGGAAGCTGTACCTGCAGCATTTTGTATCATTACAAATCTACAGAACTTTTTCTTGTTACTTGACCATGGGCAGAACGGGTTGGTTGGATGGGGTGTTGGCACTGTGTGGCCTCTGTCATTTTCTCAGGTTGCACTGTTCCGTTTCTGTATGTGCATAAAGAGAGGTTGTAGTCATCAAATTTCCACATGAAACAAAAGCTTCAGCATATGTCTGTTCCCTTTCTTCTCCATGAAAGTGTTTGGTCTTCATCAGCTTCCCCAACAAATTCCTCAGCACCCAAATTAATTTAAATACGTGGAACACTAATTTCAAGGTACTCACCTGGTAGTGCTTTTTAACCACACATTAAGCAAGGAGCTGCTACTTTTCCATTTACAAATAAAGGATGGATATATTGTTATTTAGGAAGGTGGTTGCTCACCACGTTATAAACTAGGTTTATACCCTAGAAGCTTTGCTTTAAAATGACCATGTCTGGACTAAATGTTATTGCTGAATTTCTGTGTCCACTAATCCCACACTTAACTGTACTCACATCTGTTCTCGTCTCTTCTCCAAATGGGTAATAGAACCAACCTCACCAGTGTTCCCTGTCAGGTCTATTGAACTGCATTTAAATCTCATTGACAGGTGAACAACAGCTTGCTTACAACTTACTCTCCAGATTAGGAAAACTGATATTCTGGTCCTATAGCCATTGCTCTAAAATGTTCCTAAAGGTTGTTTTTGTTTTTTTTTTTTTTTTAATGTAATTTTAATATCTCTCTTTGCTTTTGAGCTAAGGAGAAGTCATGGTATATGAACATAGTGGAGGAATTTGCTAATTTTCTTTAATACGCCATGGTGATGCTAGCATGAAGACAGGATGAACTGCTTCATCTGTGAGACTGACTCAAACCCCTGAGTGGAGGTGTTCTGCCTCTTCCTGAAGCATTGCGTTTTCCTGTTGTGATCCCCTTCCTCAGATGCCCCCTGCTTATCAAGGTCAATCACAGGTGAAGGACAGACAGATGAGGTAATGAGGCACAGTGCTAAATGACCGAGGAGGAAATTCTGAAACCACAGATTAAAAACCAGTCCCTACAGAACAGGATTTTACCGTGCAGTATTTACTGCAGCGCGCACAGGCATTTGTTCTATCTTGTAATTTCTGGCTAGATAACAAAAACTAGGTACTTGGCTAGAATGACTGACAACTCACATGACATGAATTTTAAGCAAAGCTCTTTTTTGTCCATAACAAAATCATTACTTCATTTGATTTTGCCTGTTAAGAAAAGCTGTCATCTTTACTCATGCTGTTGCTTTCTTTAATTTCTATTCTAGTATGCTGTGTTTCTTTTATTGGCTTTAACAATCTACTTCACAATAGTCTCATTGTATCTGCCATCACTGTGAACTGGGCATTTCTGCTGTTACATCTGTCACAGATATAAGCAAGCCACAAACAAGTTCTTGCTAAATCAGAGTTCAAGCAGCAAATGCCTGCTGAAAGCATAAGCTGAAGCTGCAGCCTCTTCAGGCTGCACTGCTCATTTGCATTGATAGCACCTGATTTAAAATAATGCTACTCCAGTAACTTTGTACATCTGAGGATAACACACCATTCTTTAATTTTTATAAAACATAACCTGACAAGAAAGATGCCCTTAAATGTGATCTAATATAACTCTTACAACCTTTTGTAATTTTTGAAGATTACTGTGATTGTGCATAGGGTTCTGAAAATTTAGTTCTGAACTTGCAATGCCATTAGAAATTTCTGGAGGAGTTCAACATTCTGAGTGTTGGGAAAAGGACACTTTTTAAGTGTCATCCAGCACAATCCTGGTTTCTTAGCAATCTTATCTTTAAGGGCTGAACAGATGCTAGTGTGTGTAGAATTAGATTGAACATAACAAAGACATTTTTTTATGATGAGGGTGTTGAGGAAGATGCCCAGAGAAGTTGTGGATGCCCCATTACTGGAATGTTCAATGTTAGGTTGGATGGGGCTCTGAATGACCTGATATAGTGAAAGATTTCCCTGTCCATGGCAGGAGGGTGGGCTACTGACCTTTAAAGGTCCATTCCAACCCAAACCATGCTATGATTCTATGCTTGGAGCCTGGTTTGCATTCTTCTAACACAACTGCAAAGCTTTGGGTAATCTCAGAGAACTTTGTTCTCAATATGGATGTTTACTTGTGGCTCTTTCTAATAATGGACTTCAAGTGTGCATACGGCCTGGAAAAGTGAGTATTCATGGTTTCTTTTGTTTTATGTGTTCTGCTGTAGCACAAAATGAAATCAAGAAAAATCACATCCATTTTTTGCAACTTTAAGACCTTGATAACAGTCTTCTTTCATGTGATACCAGGAACGTTCCCTACAGTATTGACATGAGTGGATGTAATCTTCAATTGATACAATGTTTTAAGCTGACAGAAATTAACAAAATCCCATCATACTCATTCCTGGGTCTCATTTAATTTCTATGAATGAGTTGCTTACTTAAAGGAGTGATAAATTAATTAATTTCCAAGTTTTATTAGAGCTATAAACATCTTCTTTTTAAAACTGTATTTAACATATCCAGTTTTAACCCCTCCTCCTCTTCCCCCAAAAGAAAACACCCTTTAGCAGTAGGTGAGATAAGGCTCAAGCTAAGGATTCTGCAATTTGGGGTTTCCATCAAGGAATTCAGATGCTTTACTGGTTATTCTTTTATTGCAGCTGTTGGGGGTGGGTGGGGAGTGAGGGGGGGGTGAAAGGTAGC
>JANHGN010006186.1:11599-28718 GCA_024605025.1 Megaceryle maxima
GCACAGCAAGGGGTTGTTGTGTGGGGTTTTCAAATATGAAAGGTGGTGTGTTTTTGTGGTTTTTTTTTTGGGGGGGGTGGGGGGGGGGGGGGGGGGAGTGGTGGGGTGGAAACAGGTGATGCAAAAGCAATTGCTTATCACCAGCTGATTGATATCCATCCAGTTCCCAGGTAATGACTGGTTTGGAAAAACTTGGCATTATATGGTGTGGAATATCTCTTTGGTCAGCTGGGGTCAGCTGTCCTGGCCGTGTCCCCTCCCAGACTCTTGGCCACCTGCAGCCTACTCACCAAGGAGGGCACAGCATGAAAAGAGAAGGCCTTGATGGTGCACGAGCACTGCTCAGCAATAGCTAAAGCATTGCTGTGTGACTAACACTGCTCTGGTCACAGAGCTACAACACAGCACTCTCTGGGCTGCTAGGAAGAAAATGAACTTCCCAGCTCAGCCAATTACAACAGTTTACACCAGGCAGTCTGCAGGCTTTCTGATTTTTAAAAGTGATTTCATGCTATAGTGATAAGCTTATGATTTAGGTTTGTTTTTTTTTTTACTATAGTGTAAGTTTTTAGTTCTTTTGTTAAGGTTGTCTAACTCTGTCCTGAATGACTTCCAACTACTGACTCTTAACTGTCTAGGCAGAAATATTTCCGTGCCATTAACCTGCTTTTGAATTCTTATCAACTTAATGCTTCTGCTCATGTATTGTGAGGAAACTTTCTGCAGTGGAAAATTGAGCCAGAATCCTTTCAGAGTATCTGGTTTTATGTCTTCAGAGGCTTGCTTTGATACTTGTAACATTCTTACAAAAGCCTTTCTGCACTGTGCAATCAATTTACATTTGAGGCATTTTTATGTTGCTATAGGGAATGAAATTATCTTTGCAAACTTAGAGCAGTTAGCTGTGATTTTATGCATTTTTATTTTCTTTGTCTTATCTAAAATACATAATGCTAAATTCTTAGCAATATTCTATGCCTCTAACTGCAATTCAAGTCAATTGGCCTGAACAGAATGTGATGTAAAGGTTGTATGTGTTCTAAAGTCAGTCAATTTTCAACATGTTGTATTTGAAATGAGTTGGATTTTGGTTTGCTGCTCAGTTTTGGTACACCTCATGAGTCCATCGTACCATATTACTGTAGTGTTGCTCATATATTCCTTAGCGAGCCAAAGCTGCCATGATAAGTACTATGGGAAAGTTTGGGAACAAAGGAGTACAGTCCATATTTCTGTGCTGTGTAAATAGGCTTAACAGACACCTGCTAAATGCTGAAAATAAATTGAAAATGGTTCTGTTTTCTGGTTCCTTTCATCTGATACATTAGGGTTCTAAGAGGGGGGGAAAAAAAAGAGGGAATTAAAATTTTACATCGAGCAAAATATGCATACTCTTTCAGCATGGATGATGGCATGCAGTTAGAGTTGGTGAATGGTTTTTATGGTTATTTTCATTTGTTTCATGTACCCCATCATTTCTTTTTTTTTTTTTTTTTTTTTCCTTTTAAGTGCTTTTTTTTACCTTGACTGAAAGTCGTTGGTCAATTTGGACAGTGAATTCACTGTTGAAATCTCAGAGTTAAGGTAGTACTGTTAGTGATCAAATGACAATGCTAATTCTCATTTGGAAATGTCACTCTTTAAATGTTTGGACTATTCATAAATGTGTCCTTTGCAGTCATGAGTGCCTTGGAACAGTTTCTCTTGCTCCAGTTATTACAGATGCAGGAACAGATTGAAAATGAAGCCAAAGCTAGCACTTACTGCCTCACCAGTTTCTCTTTTGCTTTCTTCTTCCATTCTCTTCATCTGTTGTGGCTTCTTAATGTAAACATGGTCTTCTTTCTAGTGACATCTCCCTGGGGAGTGGTGCCACTAGTGGAATTAAAGACTTCTGTAAACAGTACATGAACCTGAAACATTGGTGGACAGTTAGCAGCTGCTTATTCAGCCATGCAAGTGACTTAAGTCCATAAATAGATAAGCTGCATGGCTTTTGTCAGTACTTGGACTTCCAACTCTCTTGTTGATATGTTATGAAGAAGGTAGTTTGTGAACATGTTCTGCCTGCTGATTTGAACTTTCTGCCACTACATGCTCAATGCCTGTCTTGTAGACACGGCTTGGTACTTTTTGTGTGTGTTTGCATTCTAGTTCAGATCAGAAGGGTAGTTTTTTAAACAGTTTCCCATCTTCTCAAGTTGTGCTATTTTGGTTTACATCAGCAAGCATCAGCAGTCCAGCACATGAGATGGATTCCTTTCTGCTGAAACGAAACAAGGAGATTGGCTGCTAATGGGTATTCAGCAGACAAAACTAGACTGAGGCAGTCCAGAGTAAAACTCCAGAAATCTATGTGGTGTGGTGTTCAGGTTCTCAGTGCCAGTTGTTCTGTTGCATTAAACAAAGATGGTGTTGCATTTTTTCATGCATGAGCATAATTAGTCAAAATTTGAAGGTACATTATCTCCGTATTGAGAAATATTTCATCTAGTAAAATCACACCCAAGTAAGGGAATGATTATGTAATAATCTAATAGGATATAAGCCTCTGATGTTTCTCAGAAGGTGATGCACTCTTACAGAATTGCTGTCTGCCTTAGAATAATGGTCAGTACAAACATCTCAGAAGATCTTCTTCAGTGCATACTGTCAGGATAGTGTCCTTGCCATAAAAAAAGCTCTTATCTAGAGATGTAGATGTGTCTGAGTAGTTGGTGACACCCCTGTGTGATTGGCAGAATATTTTCACAAATATGTGTGATGTTTCTTGTACCAGTATGGCTCACTGATGTTGATACTGTGGTTTTGGGGTTATAATTGTTTGCATTATATATAGTCCTACAGATGCTTATTCCTTACCTATGCCAATTGTCCCGTCAAACAGACTATGTTTGTCTTCTGTTAACTTTTTGGCACCTTATTCCTCCCTTGCTGTTAATTATTAATAAAAGCCTTGGTTTGATTTGAGTCTGATTTCTGTTACATCTTATTCTCTCCACCACCAATGCTTTTTGCATGTGCTTTTCTAACAAGGCCTGTCTGTGGGCTCTAAATCTTGTGCTGGTGATATGAACACAAGCATATGGGCAGCAAGGTAGTTCCAGGTGACTTAAACGTGTTCACTGTCAATAATCTCAATTTAGAAAGTAGAAAAAAGAAAGTGGAAGCAATGAAGCTGAAAAAATACTTTTGAGATGGAAAAAAGGAGAGGAAGAGAGGACAGAGAGACAAAGCTACCATCATGATAAAGAGAAGAAGAGATAGCGATGGAGAAGGTTGTAAAAACTAAAAGATGGAAGTCTTAATGTTCTGTTTACATCTCAAAATGATTTCTCATAAATCAGCTTCAGCCTCTGTTTTGGAAATTTATTTTGCTTTGATGTGCAGAACATTTGAGACTTTCATTGATTTTAGCAGTTTTCTGCATCTTTAGGACAGCTACCCTTTCTGAAGCCAGGCATGTAGTTTCTAAGTGTGTAGTGTTGTTCTGGAGAGCCTTTCAGACAAGTTCTGCTTACACAACTGTACCAGAGCCTACTAAATACTAATAGAATTATTCTTGTATTAAGGATATTCCTTCCCAGAAGAAGGTGGGGTATTGGAAACTGTTGATATTATTCTGTACATGCTTATCCCCATCCCACAGAATCACAGAATAATTTAGGTTGGAAAAGACCCTTGGGATCATCGTGTCCAAGCATTCACCCTACTCTACAAGTTCTCCCCTAGACCATATCCCCCAACACTACATCTGAGTGATGCTTAAACACATTCAGGGATGGCGACTCAACCCCCTCCCTGGGCAGCCTATTCCAATATCCCACCACTCTTTCTGTGAAGAATTTTTTCCTAGTGTCCAGTCTAAACCTACCTTGTTTCAGCTTGAAACATCCCCTGTGTTGTTTTCAGCCAATATGGTACTGGAACTGAAATTAAGAAATCTAAAAGGAGAAATTAAGATTATTTTATAGGATTGTTTGCTTAAGGTATTTGTTTTTCTGAGTCAGAAAGCTCCCTGTGGGTTTTGAAATAGTCCAGGCTGAGGACACTGCAGAAAACTTATTCCTGCCATGCTTTGTTACAGAAAGCTTAATTCAATTTCTCTGGGAAAATCCGGAAACAATTTCCCTTGGCTACAAATGTGCCTAAAATGGTAAAAATTTGCAAATGCCTAATTGTTCCACTCAGGGAATGTCTTCACAGTGGATTGACAGTTTTCACAGAACCTCCTAAGTCTTCCCAAAGTACTCTACAGTGTAAAGAATAGGGAGTCATAAGAAAAGAAAAATAAATCAAAAAACCAAAACCCTGGCAACGTAGTCATCTGTTCAGCAGAACAGCTTTCTATCTTTTATTTACAATGCATAACTCTTGCTTTAACAGCTTGGGCTCATCTGTGAAGAGATTTTCAGGGTTCAAGCTTTACACTTAAATGTCAGGAGAACTTAAAACAAATGTACTATGTTTTCTATTTTTTAAGCATGATATAGTCCTTTAATCTCCTTATGTTCTGTACATTTCTACCAGAGAGAGGGCAATAGTAGTTAAGTTACTGGACATGGCTACAGCCACAGAATATAAGAGAAATTTGCCTTTTGTATTAAATGGTATTAACTAGAATTCTTTAGAATGGAACTCAAACAAATGGTCGCAAATATGAAATGTTTTGAGTAGGTAGATACTCCCTCTTCTGCTATTTTGGACCTACTCTCATACTTCTCTCAAAGTGTTTCAGGATGGTTCTAATTTCTGTTACAGTTTAATGTCATCAAGTGAGATTTGTACTTGTGCCACCTTGTCCTTTTTTGCTTTTTATTTCCGTATCTGCCTAGCTCACAGGAGATTCATTTCCATCGGTGTGGTCAATGTAGATATTTAGATTTCAAAAATCTACTAGTGTAAGAATTGAATTTTGGAAATAAAATGCTAGATGTGCATATATTAGCATGATTTACAAATGTCAGATTTGGGAAAATAATTAGCTGAGACAGCATGTGGAGAAGCCCCAAAAGGTTTGGTTGTGTGCACAGTAGTTTTTCTAAAGGTGGTTGCCATAAATGCAGTTGTTCATCACCCTGAAGTCTAGGAAATTCAAAGGCCAGCAAGTGAGTTTGCAAGTGTGCTCTGTCTTCCTTGAAAGGCACCAGAGATGACCTAGTCCCCAGTGAGTAGGGAAAGACAAGTGCTGTACCCATCTTCAAAAAAGGCCTAAAATAGAATGTGAGGGACTAGAGTTCTGTCAGCCTTCCTATGATCTGTGGGGAAAATGATGGACCAAAACATCTTGGAACACATTTTTAGACACACGGAGAGAAGAAATTGCCTGAAAATGCATTTTTGCCTCACTGAAATTTTTGCTTTGGCAGTTGAATTGCACCACATCTCCTGTCTCACTGCATTTGGGAAGCTATTCTATAGAAGTGCTATATAAATTACGAATACATTAGGTATCCAGAAGTTAGAAGTAGGCAGTAACCATACAAGAGCAGTAGTATTTTTATGATGCATGGGCTTGTTTTATGCTGATCTGAAAAGTAATCCCTGTATTTTGAGTTGATTGCAGCTTTGTACACGGACCGGTGCTTTTTAAATTTTCTTAGGTAAATCCTTTAAATTACAAAGAGATGGAAGACAGGTATTGTCATATAAAGACCTAATTAAAAAAAAATCAAAATAGATTCAGCTAACAAACAAGGCAAAATACTATCTATTAAATAAAACCAGATATTTTATTGACAATGACACCTACATTGCATCTCAAATGGAAGTTTGCTGAGGTTGCAGTGTCTGTTAACATAGAACATGTAATGTTTATCCCTAAAGTCACTCACTGTGGCAGTACAGCAAATTAATAAGACGTCCAATCTGATGTAGCAAAATCTAAAATCTAGAACTATCTAGTAATAGTTAAATTTTCCTGCTTACTTGATCAGTTTCTGTTGTTTGCTCCAGATTTGGTTGAGCAGTGACTCTCTACAGATCCTCAATAATCAAAATTTTAATGATTTTCCTTAAATACTTGACTGGATTCCGGTATCCACTGTTAGGAAAATAAAAATCTGTTTTCAGCCATTTGCTGTTTATAGGCAGAGCCAATAACTTGTTAAATTTATATAGTACCTCCTCTTAAAACCTTATTTATGAGTTCCATGAATTTACAGTTTTATAACGGCTTTTCAAGGATGGGTTGTGCAAGAATGTCTCAGCAATTGTTTGGCTATTTTTTTTTTTCTATTTTACTTTTTTTTCACTGGTAAAGACACCTGCAGGTTGTCCGGGGTCAAAGCAGCTTCATTGGCAGTGGCACTTCTATTTTCTTTGAGAAAGTAGAAGGAAGCATAGGCAACTGCTTTTTACCTCAGAGCTGATGGAAGCTCAGCCTGGATAATATCAAGATATTAGCCAAAGGAAGAAAAAAAAAAAAAAAGAGATGGATTTGAGACTTTTTGCTTTACTAGGTCTGCATTTAGTTTCCAGATGAGGTACAAATACTTGCTGTTCAGAACAAATCATTTTACAACTTAGCAGTTGAGCAATGGTGCATCTTTATGCTTCACTTCGATGTTGCAGAACTTCGGTCTCCTTTAACCAATGTCATACAGAAATAACCTGATTAAGATCACAGCAATGCTGAAGGAATCAACAAGACTTAGATCTTGCTACGCCACATTGTGTTAACAGTATTTTATGGTCTTTACGTAAAGAACCTACAGTCCCATTGAGTAAAAGCAGACGTGGACTTACTGTTATGAAGCATAGCAGAAGACAAGAAAAACATCAGCCACAAGTGTCATTGACATGGGTGCTACCTTTCTTGGGTGTAGTTGTTTAGAATTCAGTTTAAACTCAAAAGAAAGGGCTGGGGAGAAGGCAGTGAGGGGAGCGAGTGCTTGCTGGGTGTAAAAGTAAGAGGGGGGAAAAAAACATATGTGGAAGAGGAGGAAGGCTGGAGGGAACAGTCATAGAATCATTTAGGTTGGAAGAGTCCTTTAAGTCCAACCATTAACCTAACACTGATGAGTCCACTACTAAATCACATCCTTAAGTGCCCCGTTTACATGTGGTTTAAATACCTCGAGGGATGGTGACTGTCATTTCCCTGCGCAGCCTGTTCCAGTGTTTGACAACCCTTTTGGTGAAGAAATTTTCCCTAATATCCAACCTATACCTCCCCTGGTGCAACTTGAGGCCATTTCTTCATATCCTGTCACTTGTTACTTGGGAACAGAGACTGACACCAGCCTCCGTACCACCTCTTTTCAGGTGGTGTGACAAGGTCTCCCCTGAGCCACCTCCTCACTGACCTCGAGCCTGTGCAAAACAGATTTACCATAGCAACTCCAAACATCAGTGTGCAAAGACTGATGGTTTGGTTGCTCTTTAAAGCTGGCCTTGCTGCCTGGCATCTGTCCCGTTCCTCACCTAGCAGTGTGCCAGGTAGGGTATCATTGGGGTTCCTGTACCACAAGGACACAAGGGACTCCCCAGCCAAGTTCTGCACCCCATGGCCTCTGCCAGACCTCATCTTTCCCTCCTTGCCAAGCACAGAAGTCCCTCATTTAGCTCCATCTACAACTCCTCCAACCATCTGGAGTCCATGCCTCCTTCAGAGCAGTGGAACTAAAGTAGAAATCTAAGAATGGGGTGTGTTTGCATCAGTTCAGACCACTATTGTCTTCTTTTTACAAAATTTAATTAAGATTTGTATATTGTGTATCTTCAGAAAGTTAAATGTTTAATAGAGCGCTTTATGCCATTCTGAAAGAATTTTTAAGAAACTTGGTAGAAGCTTTAAGATATTCTGACTTTTTAAAGCTTTCACACTGGAAAAAAAAAAATCTAAATTTTGAAATGCATAACTTGCAGAGGAGGGAAGAGGCTTGCTATTTAACTGATAGTGTATCCTTTCCCCTTTTGAAAGAACCCAAGCTCATTGCATTTTTAATGTTGATAACTCCCCATTAAAAACTTTGAATGCTTCTAAGTGACCTTAACTTGCTGAAGAAGTGCCTTTTTCTTTCAGATGCATTAGAATCCATATCAGCACTACTCGCCCTTTTTTCTGAATTATTTTAATGACGGCAGCCACTCTCCCAAGCTGTCTGTCAAGATGTGGGTGGCAGGCTATTATTTCACTTCATAAATCATAATTTACAGGGTTTCTTATATCCATCTTGGGGATAAACACTTTATGCTTTGTGTTTTCAGCAGCAATATAAAATGTAATTGATACTTAAAGCAATATGTTAGAAATATGGACAGAGAAAGCCAAGAGAGAAAAATCACAACTGTTTAGTTTTTCTGTGGGTTGGTCTACATACTAAGCATATTTTCCATCTGATTTCATATTCTTAGCACTTCAACAGAGGATGATGATGAATTACATTTACATGATTGCTGCCTGTAGGTTACTCTAAGGTTGTTTCTTTAGTTACAGACACTCACTGATCAGTGAGCTCAACAAGGTCATTTTGTACCATTTCTCGGACTGCTAAATAAACTTCTCTCTTTGTGCTGTTGTCTTCCAGATTCATGAAAAACTGCATTATTATGAAAAACAGAACCCAGTGCCCATACTCCACGGCGCAGCAGCCTTGGCAGATGATGTAAGTGTCCCCTGCTGAGATCACTGGTACCGAGTCTCTCAGAAATCTGTCTGCAAGCAGAGCACCTTGTAGTGCAAACATACGAATGTCACCCTCTGAGCTGGAGTCGTAAGATGCTGCAAATGTTTCCAAAGGTGCTGTCATCACCGGGCTTGTTGCTGATAGTACTTTGATTTTTATACACTTGCCTCTTATAAAAACATTGCATCTAGATAGCCTCTTGTTCTGCTTTAGTAACTACGTAATAGAAATTAGAGTTTGGAAGTCTAGGAGGAGGAGAAAAGCTGTCAGCTGGTAGTGTTTTGAGAAAGTCACGGACAAGAGCTGTGTTTTGGAAAACTAAAGACAAATGAGATAGCAGCACTGCTGACAGGACATGAAAAATGACAGCTAATACTGCAGAAATGAAGCATATGAAATGCCTCGGAAGGAGGCCTGTTAAAAAACAAGAATCAAAAACTATTTAAGAAAAAGTACAGTAATGATTTATTGATATTGGAGCTTTCCAAATTACCTTCATAACCAAAAAATAAATTGTAAAAGTGGTCGGCATTGATGGAGTAGTTAATTTCCTGTTACTATAATTTTTATTTTCAAGAAAAAAATCCAACCTGCCATTTCTTGCTATTTGGTCAATTCTAGGATTCAGATGAATTGTGCACACACCTGTATAAACTATGACTGAACCTGAGGTAGGCCAGGATAGAGAAATGTTTAATAATCTGTGGTTTAGGCGAAATCCAGAAATCTTTGTTGCAATTGATGATCTCAGGTTGTTTCTTGGAAAGGGCACTGTGTGTTAGGATCCATTGCAAATACGGCATCTTTGGAATTTCTCATATTTTATAGATGTCTTAAAATCTTAACTGTCTTTTTATATAATTAATAGCTTTTGATTTCAGAATTTTACAAGTGGCTAGATGTTGTGAATTGAGAATGGTAACATTTTAGCAAAACAGTAAATGAAAGTGAAGTCTATTGAATAAAGGATATAATGTAATTTAATCATGTTTCAGTAGGAGCAGAGCTATATCCTGTAACATACCAACTATAATAATGCATTAGCTTTGACATCAGGCATGTATTAGTAATATTTTTTTAACCTTCAAGTAGCTTTGAATAATGTTGATAGTAATTTCGAAAATTAGAAAGCTGGTTGAAATTCTCTTCATTAACTTCTTGGTGACATATTAATAATCCTTGTTAACGTTTTTGTTATGGATCTCTGGGCTAAAATTCTTAAGAATCATTTCTTATTTTTGGATGAAAAACTTCGTTCTTGGTATTTTCAGAAATGCTGAGGAATCTCATTCTTTGTTCAGCCCCATTTAAAGCATATACTTTTGGAAATCCCCAAATTAAAGTACACTGTTACTCCTCAGTTGAGAAAGGTCAGGTTTTTTTAACCTTATGGATGTATTATTATGTATATATGGTAGTATTTTTTAAATGTACACATGTTGGGACACGAGTGTCTCTAGACATCAGCCTACTTTTTGAGCACAGTTTCTTTTTAATGATCCTTTTGCTGGTTCTTCATTTTTGCTCATGTGTAGCTGAACAGCTGGTTTTATGGGCACTGTCCCATAGAGTGCGGATGTCCTTCAGCAGCTGAAGTCAAGCCAGCACACCGCAGGAGTTTTGGTGTTTCAATACTTATCAGCAAGCATTGGGGAAGTTAATTCACATGCAGTGGGTTTTGTAACTAAACCCCATGAAGTTCCAGTCTTAAAGTGCTCTTCAATTTTTGGCACATTTATCTGACTAGTTGTCAGCGTCAGGGATTTAACGTTGATGAAATAAAACATGCTTTTCTTTCAATAAGCTTGAAATTAATGTTTTCTCTGCCTTATGATAATACCTGTTCTAGTACCTGTAGGAGATGTTTTTACTAACGAGTGAATATATCCTGCTTGATTTAAACCTCAAATTTGAGGTGCTGCTAACATAACCAAAAACTGTTTAAGGAGTGTGGTTTTATTCTTGTCTTAGAGTAATTTTAAAGGTAACAATTGTGGGGTTTAGTGGTAACAATTGAGGCTTCTTTTCTCAACATTTTCATATTCTTAGCTGTCATACCTTCTCTCTCCTCACCCCCCCCCCGGTGACTTTTAAGCTGAATTTCCCATCAGAGATTCTGTTTTCCTCTTATTTTGGAACATCAGACAATGTAGGATTCCCGAGTTCATGCAAATGATCTAAATGTTGCTGGCAGTGCAAGTATACACGGCAGATAAGGCCTTTAGGTTATTAGAAAGACTGTTGTGGCAAAGTTTCAGAAATTTCTCTAGAAGCTTTAAGCTTTGAGGCCCCAGTTCTCCTCATCTCACACATCTGCCTCACTCCACATCTGCCTCACTTTGTCTTCCCCTCTCTGTAGGGGCAGGTCTTCATAAAGAACTTAATGAAATATCATAGAAGAGCTTCTCAGACAGCTTTTCCTGCAGTCTTTGGCATAGGAAGTGATTGGCACCATATCAGTGTGTGCCCAAAGTATTCCATACAGTTTGTGCTGCTGCTGGGAGCTGTCACAAATCTCACCACTTCAGCAACAATGAAAAATCTAGTGTAAAACTGCTAGAAGCACAACAAGCAGCTCTGCTGATACCTGTTTGCTAATGTGAAAGCATGGCTTTGTCTTCCTCCTTCTCTACCAATCTTTGTCTTCCTCCTTATGTATCCCACAGTGTTACATACACCTTTAATATTTTTATGAAAATATTTGGAAAAACTTTGTCAATTATATGAGTGAAAATAAATTTTTAATTATATCATCAAGTGTTTTCTAAATTATGAGATTAAAAGTCTGTTGAAGTAGTAACAAAATATTCTTCCTGTTTCTCACAGTTCTAAACCTTCTGTACCTGCATGTCCATTTGCACCACCAAAGCAAACTCCAATTCTGCTGAAGTTAATAGATGTTCTACACAATTCATCTGAGAAAAGTTATTCTTATTGAGAGATTACTAGTCTTTATCAATGAAATACAAATTAATGGATTTTATCCTCCAGTGATGAGTAGAACAAGCTAAAGAATGAAAAGAGAACCAAGGGGAGCCTGTGTCATATACCTGCTCTCATTGCTATCACAGAGTTTCAGCTTTGCAGAGCTTTTCTGTAAAACAGGCAGTCTAGATTGCAGTCAGATTACCTCAGTACTATATGTGCCTCAAATCCATAATTCTGACCTTTTTTACAGAGAACATTTTCTCATCTTTTGATATTATGACACAAAGACTAAGGTTAGCACTGATGTATTTGATGGACATTTTTATCTATGAATAGTAGTTAAAAGGCTGGGGGACTGTAGGTGGTGATTTTTTGTTTCAGTCCCGTAACTCCTGAATTAATTTGAAGGTTAAAAAAAAAAGTATTCGAACCATGTCTGCTGTCTGTAATTGCTACTAATATTATTTATTACATATTAATATGCAAAATAGACTTCTATCCATTTCTCTTGAAACTTGATACAAAAGTACAAATTTAGACTTAGGCCAGACAAATAAAATTACTGCAAATAACCAGGTTTTCTTTTGAGACATTTTTATGATACTGATTCAACGCAAAGAAAAAGTGATTATCTGAAATCATGTTTTGGATTATGAGCCATGTAGCTGCAAAATTTCAAACTAAAGTTCAGTGTTGTGAAATATGTTTTAGCTTTTCCTTCTTCTGGAAAAATACTTTTGAGTCTGAAATCCTGCAGTAAAATATGCCTCTTGAGTCCAAATTACTTGAGAATGTCGTGATAAGGAAAACTCAAGACATGAGCCAAATTGCCATTGGATTAAATGTTAGACTGCTGCTCTATTGTTCACCAAACCACAATTTTGTAGTATAACCACCCATCAATTACTGATCTTGTTGTGAGGACATAGTCTGTGCATTTTGAGAGTTTGAATTGCTGATGACCTGTTATAAACTGTATTATGATGAACCCGCTTCACGTTTAACGAGCTCCTTCCAGTGTATGTGTAAACATAATAAAAGGTTCGGGTTGCTTGCACTGCAGGGGCACTTTGCTTTCTTATCCCAGCCCTAAACAGCACAGCTACTGTGGGTTTTTGGAAGCAGTGTAGATTTCACCACCTCATTCGGAACTGTTTTTTATAGACAGTGTCAAAGTTTGATCCAGTCATTTTTACAAGTGGTCCTTTGTCTACATGCAAAGGACCATTCAGTTAAATGAAGTGCTGGGATTTGCCCCCATCGCTATAAATCAGAGCGTGATCTGGCTGCACCCTTGCCAGAAATGGTTACTTGTGTTAAACCGAGCCAAAAGGCCTGGCTTAAATCTGGTCCACCGAGGGCCAGAAAAGGAAGAGCAGTGATTGATGGGGTTTTTCTTCATGCTGGCTTCTGTTTGAACATGCTGGAAAGTAATAACCTTGAACAAGATAGATTCTGGGTTGTCACTGATGCACTGGGTATAACAATGATTTGCTAATGGTCTTGGTGTTGATTCCGTCTCCTACCCAGCTGGCTGAGGAACTTCAGAGCAAGCCAGTGAGCAGTGAGATCAGAGAACTGCTGAAACTCCTCTCAAAACCCAATCTCAAGGTGAGGATGTGTTGCACCTGTAAGTGCTTTCTGCACGAGTGTCTGCATCTGCTTCCTTGGGCTGCAGGGGGGGTTGTCTGCTTTAAGGAATATGTGTGCTTTTGAGAAAGGAACAACATGTTAATTAGAAAGACCTGTTATGAAGAAACACGTTGAATGTTGCCCATAAATGATTATGCTGTTACTGATATTTATAAAAGGAATTCAGTAAAAGCATTATTTATTTATCAGTGATATTCCAAAAAGTAGATGCTTTTTATTTTTTGTGTGTGTCTTTTGCTAACTTTTATGGCATGAATTTCATAAATTTATGGATAATGTGCTTTTACCAAAAGATTTTCAGTCATACCTTTGACTTATTTACACTGTGCATAAGTAACACTACCTGGTGCTTGGAACAGAAATCCTGATGGATAATGTTTTTAGTCTAAATCTAATTTTAAAGACTCCTGGAGTTCTTTGTGGTGCTTTTGTGGAACTTGTTACCTTTTATCTGTCAGTAGACTATAGAACTATTGAATTGCTCAGGTTGGAAGGGGGTTGTCTAATCCAATGTGCAGCTCAAAGAAAGGTGAGTTTGGAGGAGGTTGCTCAGGGCTTTCTTCCATGAGGTCTTGAAAATGCCTGGGAACAGACATTGCACAAAAGCTCTGTGCCACCTCTTCCAATTCCTATTTATCTTAGTGAAAACTGTTTCCTTCTATCCAGTCAGAACCTCCCCTGTGTATCACTGTTAATTACACATTATCACATTATTTTTCCACTCCAAAGAGAAAGAAGCCCTTAGTGCTCTAGATGCATATCGCAGCAATTGAGAGGGTAGAGGAAAACTGTAGAGTGGAAAGGAGTAATTTTTAAGTTAGTTGCTTCTTTATATTCCCTGTAGAACATTGAATGTATCGTAGTAAGTACCTCAGGTTTTGAGATCAAAGTGCTGCAGAATTTTAAAGAAGAATTATGCCTCCTTTGTAAAGACTTTTGCACTGTTGGTTATTCCATAGATACAAAGTGACCAGCTGGTTTTCTCTGAGGGGGTAAGCAATGCCAGTGGCATATTACAAGAAGTACTGCTGTTGCTGCATCAAACTGCAGAGATCCTAAGCTTTGCTTGTAGGTCTTTCCTTAGTGACT
Organism: Megaceryle maxima; assembly: GCA_024605025.1. Lineage (NCBI taxonomy): Eukaryota > Metazoa > Chordata > Aves > Coraciiformes > Cerylidae > Megaceryle > Megaceryle maxima. The sequence continues at coordinate 25,900 of JANHGN010006186.1, forward strand.
GCCCATGTGCATTTCATACTTCCAAAGCTTTAGTGAGTCTGCAGTTTACCACAACTGCATCTCTCCATTTCTTACTTTCTCTCTCCTTGCTGTCTTCCTCCCCCACCCTCCCTCACTTTCCTGCTCTCTCATTGTCCCTCACTGTCACTGTCTCTTCATTGGAAGTGGTTAAATACAGTGTGATAATCTTAGTGGGATTCCAGGGAAACAAGCACCTTGCCCTTGGTGTGGTTTATGTGCCTGAACAACTGCAGTAACTTGACAAATGTCTGTCTTGGGTGCAGGGGGAGATGGCCAGCAGCAGGACACCAAGCCCTTTGCATGACCAGGCTGCCAGGTCCTGCACAGGGAGCATGTTTCCCTGCCAAGAATGCTTGTAGGTGTTTGTGTTTTGACACAACACTAAACATCTCTCTTACAGGAGGCTTAATTGTTTCTATACATAATATAGCATGAAGATTACATGGCTATGAATGAAGAAATTATGGGGTTTGATTTAAGAGAAGACACTCCTTGTGTGTGCTTTTGTAAAGTGTATTAATGATAGCATAAAGAAATAAGTATTCTCATCTTTAATGATTTATAATTTGAAGAAATGTAAAGAACATATATGATGGCAAACAGAATGTATGTGAAGAGGGGAGCTGTACAGAATTTTGAAAATAATGTCAATTTTTTATTATTATTTTTTAAAAATTATGATACATCTGGTAGGCACCAGTGCAATTGAGAGAGAACTTTATAGAGCAATGTGGGTTTTATTATGAATCTGAAAGTATTGCTATTGCCTGAGAGCACTATGCCTTGTAAAAAAACCATTAGCTGTATTATCTAGAGACAAAATACTCCATTTTTCATTGTTATGCAATTGTATAAGTTAGAATATATAACTGGAAGACTTAAGTTTCAAGATATTCACACAGCACGTATCCAAAAGGGAATTTAATTCTGGATTTTTCATGCACGTGTCACACTCAAGTTAGTAAATGGTCTTGGCTGTTGGTAGAGACACAAATGAGAAGAAGGGAAGCAGGCAGTAGAATTATTCTGTCAGTCACAGGGCAGAATCCTGGTGAAAAGCACTGTAAGAAAGGACATGAAGTAAAAATGACAGATGATAAAACTAAGAATAAAAGACATTAAAGCTTTCAAATTTTCTCCCACTTCTAATTAAAAAGATTTCTTGAATAGTAGCTCTCAATTCCAAGCTGAAAAAAGCTGTATTCCTTTTGAGACAGTGCCATAGCACAAGAGCATAATGGTTAATTATTTGAAATTGACTATAGGAATTAATATTTTAGGCACTTATTTTGTTGGTGTGCCTGTATACAAAAAAAGATTGTAAAAAGAATGGACCATCTTCTAGTCCACTGAACAATGTTATCCCAATTACGCTAACTTTGAGACAGGCTTGGGATATATTATTCAGATCTAACATGCTCTTAATTTCAGGTTTATAACAGGATTACATTCCCGATCATTGCATATTGAAATGAGCAATTTACCATTTGAAGTTAATCCCTGCTAGGGTAAATTTAGTGTGTTTTAAATTCATATAAAATATGTCCTTTGTGGTCAACGGTGTAATGAGCAGAACAAAAATTATTTTAAAAGCTTATGCCGCTGTGCTAAAGCTCTTCTGAAGGATGTTTATATCTCTTACGACCCAGAGGAAATTAAGCTTTTTTAACCTCCTAAGGATGCCAATGGCAGTTCTGCCTGTTTCAGCAGTTTATCTTCTCTTTATGTGAGCTAAAAGGGTTGCAGCTGCTAGGCTGAGACATAAACACTGAAACAAGGGCACAAGGCAGGACCGTGAATGACTTCAGTGCATCATGGTACACAAGAATGTGAAGTATTTGGATCCCTTTGGGTGCTGTACCTGTTGCCATAGAGGGAATGAGCAGTGGACATACTTGGTGTATTTATCTTGGCTGCTTTTTCATTACCATACAATGAACAGAATTTTGCAAGTGATTTTAAGATAACTTGCAGAGTGAAAGGAAAACTGCTCTCATATGACTGGAAAAGTTTACAGATTAACTTATCCATGGACAACTTCAGTGTGCTGTTCCGAGAAAATAGATCCTTTAAGTTGTTTCCAGGTTTTTTAAATTAGCTTTAGACTGTCAAAGATGCATGCACCACGACATTGTAAATAGGCTTTACACTTGCTGTTTTCTTTATGGTTCATTTGAAGTGTACTTCAATTTCACTTTCACACAGCATAAACAATTTGCATTTGTAAATGTTTTCATCTAATAAGCACCTCCTTGGCTTTCCTTCAGGAGAGTAAAACCACGGGTTAAACAAAACTAAAACTACAGGTAACTACAGGACCCTTTGTTCTTCGTATAAATGCTTCCTATATTTGTTTAGGTTTCTTTAAAAATAGAAATACTGCTGCTTTTATCTTGAAGCATACCTTTTTTTTCTAGCATTTTCTGGGAAGTTTGTAAATTCTAGCCTTTATTTGATAAAAACCTGCTGATACCATCATCCCTGCCATCTGATGCTTGCTAGAATTGCACAGTGACCTTACTAGATTTGCACAATTCTGATCTAGGTGCTGCTTGTTCTGTTGAAAACTCAAACATGTTAACACTCTATCAGCAGAGCCTTGTAAAACATCACAGTCATTTGTAAAAATTGACAATATCATTTACTGTGCAGGAAACAGCAGGCATTTTTCTACAGGTACTTTAACATACAAAGCACTCAAAATATTGGGCTATAAGAATAAATAATATATAATAATAAATAATAATATAAAGAAATATACTATTAAATAATATAACTCAGAATCTGGTTTTGCTTTC
>JANHGN010006187.1:17252-28099 GCA_024605025.1 Megaceryle maxima
TTGGAAACCCCTCCAGGGATCACGGGGACTCCACCCCTGCCCTGGGACAGCCCTGGACAACCCTGCAGGGGAAGAAATTGTTCCTCAGCTCCAACCTCAACCTCCCCTGGTGCAGCTCGAGGACACTTCCTCTTCTCCTGCTGCTTGTTTCTTGGGAGAAGGTACCAACCCCCCCCCGGCTCCAGCCTCCTGTCAGAGAGCTGTCGAGAGCCAGATCATCTCCCTTGAGCCCAATACTCGTGTTAGGAGATAAAAAAATTATCTTATGCTATAAAATAATTGCTTTGTGATTTAGCACCCAGCTCCATAGCTCTCCTGCTCTCCAGTGGCCCTACCTATGGCAAGTCTGGGGAGGCTCCAGCCAGCCTGGGGGACAACCTGACTCAGCAACTGACTTTTGGCTGCCAGTAAAGGCAAATTGGGGAAGGCACCCTCGGGTTCACCCCCCCAGGAAGGGGCCGAGCCGGTGCCGCTGCACGCGACAGCTCCTGGAGTGCTGGGAAATGGGATGGGTGCCGGTGGCGATGCAGCTGAGTGCAGCACCAGCACAACAGGATATGGTTTGTGTTCCGAAAGGTGGTTTTGAAGCAAAAAGAAAAGAAAAAAACAAAAGAAAATCTCCCTGTACAGTAACTGCACTCACTGCCCCAAGAGCTGGCTGGGTTTTCTTATAAACAGGCTGGCTTCTGCAGAAATGAAAGTGCAAAAATGGAGCATCCCTCACATCTGACGAGGAAAAGAAATGAAAAAAAACCCCAAAAGACGCCACCTTCAGAGCCCAGGGGCTGCTCAGCAGGGTGGGGGGTGGTACCGTCGTTATTCTCGGGATCGGATGTAATTTTGTTGTTTATTTAAGCGGTGTCAAAATCATCCACCCCCCTCAGCCACTGTGGGAGGCAGGGAAGTCACACGGGGAAAGGCTGGAGGGGCAGGAGCAGAACCTGGGCACGGCCAGGTTTCACTGCACAGCATTTTTGGGCGGGGGAGGAATTAAAAGGTTTTTCCTTAAATCACTGTGGTGAAAACACTTTGCAAAGCATGAGAGCACAGGGCAGAGGCAAGCACGGGGAGAGCTTTGCATCCCAGAGCCCACTCCAATTAGGAAAGCACTCCAGGACTAACACGAACTGAGCCAGGATCCTCCACCGAGGGCTCAACGCATCTCCCAGGAGAGCCCACAACAGCAACAAGCCTCATTTAAGCAACAAACCCCAAACCTCTGCTGCTACCAGTCCAAAAAGCATCAGCAGATTAATCCATCCTGACACCCAAGGGGACAACTCTGCGGCAAAGATCCCACAGCGCTGAAAGCTCCAGCTCCCCCACAAGATTAATTAAGGCAGATTAAGTAATTAGCAGGCATCCAAAAAAAGGCTAAAAAGCTCTCACCAGTAGGAATATCAGCTGGTGAAATGGGCCAAGCAGCCACCTGAGGGGCTGTGCCACCACAGGGATGACAAACCCAGCATCCACCACACCACAATGTGCTCAAGAGATTAATTTCCAATAAACCACAATAAAAAGAAATACACAGAGCTACAAACCCTGCCTGTCAGCTGGGATTGTTTTATCAGGAACTCAATAGTGCTTTAAAGGAGTAGGTGTCGCTGAAGCTCTGGTACGGGGCTGCTGTGGTGGGGACACCAGAGCAGACCACACTGGCAGCCCCTGGGCACCTGCATCACCCTTCTGCTACCTCCTCCTTGAGCCCTGCTGCAAAATAAGTCCTGTTTTCCTGAGCAGACACGCAGGAAAAAATATAAACGGGAATTAAAAAGTAGCAATTAAATCTAAAATTATTTGTTTAAAAAGTCCACTTTCTCAAAATAACCAGTTGAATCCAGAATCCTCAATCTCTTGATCTTAAAACAATCAAATCTTAATATTTTCTGAGGTGGAGTCCCCAGATGGATAACTGTAGAAGTGCTGCTTTTCAAAATCGTAACATCACTGGGCGGAGCGAGGCAAGTGAGCAGCCTGTGCTGTGGCCACCACTGCCCTCTGCTGATGGCCACCGCTGTCTGAGCACCCAGCGGGTGCAGAGCCGGGGGGCTGCGGTGGCTCAGGAACGTGGTGATGGGCAACACTGCTTCATGGGCACAAGCATTCCTTTGGAAGAGAAGGGGCCTCAGCTCCAACCCTGGTTTGCTCCATATGAGCTGGAGAAATCCAGCCAGTAAGAAAATGATGACCTCAGAGAAGCTCAAATCAGACAGTGACCAGCTTCAGGGTGGCTTTCCGAAGTCCCCCTGAAACACGGGGGTAAAAACACCCTGAGAGGAGCAAATAAACCTTGCCCTGAAAGTTGAGGAAGGGAGAGGAAAATCTTTGATGAAGCATCAGCCCCATTTGCTCCATACCCTCAGCAGCAAGGGGGCCTCAAGCAGGTGCTTTTACTGCTCGGGCATCAAGCCCCCCAGGCCCCCCACCACGGGCAGCAGTGGAGGCTGCTGGGGTGACAGCAGCATCCCAGCAGCTTCCAAATCACCCCAAACCCAACGGCACCTTCATATATATACACATATATACACACACACACGTTTAACCACAAAAAAAGAAAGGATCTGGTTGGGCTCAGACCCACGGGCGGGAGGAGCAGCACGGAAAGCGGTGCCGGCCGGGGAGGGCCCCCCTTTGCTTCGCTCCCCTCCCACGCGGGCACCGCCGGCTGCTTCCGGCAGTTGCGCTTTTGCTTTGCACGTCGCGAGGAGCAGGGACCCGCTGCTGGCACCCACGGGGTCACAGCAGAGCAGCCCACTGACACGGCAAAGGTAGGACCCATAAGTCTTTTGTCCTGGGTTACATTTAGTTCAGGCTAATGGCTTTAAAAGGGTATTTTTATTTCTTTTTCTTTTTGATTAAGGCAATGTAGACTTGGTGCCTCTTCTTACTGGCGGTACCCGTGCTGAGAGGGGATGGGGACACCCTGGCGAGAGGCAGGAGGGTGCAGCGTCAACCACCGACTCCCTGCGATCTCCAAAAGTAAATGAGTAGACCCAAAAGACGCAAGCTAAGCCCAGATGTGGAGCTCACACCTCCCTTTATCAGCAGGGCAAGCTCCTGTGAGCGCTCGTGAGATATTCTGGGCATCCGGGGAGAGGAAAGGGACAGCTTGAGACAGAAGAGCCAGCCATGAAGTTTCAAACCTTATTTTCTATTATGGTTACGCAAGTTTCAAGAAGCTTGGCTTTAAGAATGACACCAACTGTGGTGGTTCTTAACCTTTGCACAGCCCCACAGCCAGACTTGGCTACAAAAGGACTTTTTGAGGCCATACAGCCCCATCTCCTCAAGCACGGGGATAATTGGATGGATTTACTCATTACTCCGGGTCTTGCTTGGGTTCCTCTTGCTGTATTTGTCCAATGGCTTGTCTTAGATGGTCCGTTCCTTGCAAGAGGCACCACACTGACTTTCCACTGACAATTTTCCACTTCATTGTATAAAAAAAAAAAAAAAAAAAAGAAAATAAATAAATAGGGAGGGAGAAGGCAGAGTTATCTTGGCCACTACAACTCCTCACAGCCCAGGATCTTCAATGATGGTTTGGGTGGAAAACTCACAGCCTTGGTGCTCCATGAACATCTACCAGGGACATCAGGGGGTGTCAGGAAGGAAGGAAGAAGAAGGTTGGGGGATCAGGCTAATATACAGCACTGCTGCTCTGGGTTTATTTTCCCTTTTTAAGCAGGATAAATATTAACAAGGGAGGGAAAGACCTTTTGCAAAGGATTAGAAAGCAAAAAGCAGTGTATTTTGTGTTGCATGAAACCAAAGCATGCATTTATTTATTTATTTTCCTATATAATCTTGGACTTTACCCTTCAAAATCCCCCCTGGTGTCCCTGGCTGCCTGCATGACTCACCACCACAGCCCAGCCCCTCTTCCCAGTGAGCTCCCCAGGGCTCCAGCTCCACAGCCCCTTCCCCAAATTCCAGTGCCAGAGGGGGGAATCTCCCTCGAGCAGAAGCTGGTAGCTCTGCTGCTTCTCCTGACACAGAAACACTCAGTTACCTTCATGATGAGCAAATGAGAAGCTAATGAAAGAACAAATAGAGAGAAGCCTTTTCATCCCGCTGTGCCAATACCCCACAGTCCTAACCTGTAAAATCTTGGCTGTTTTGCTGCTTTTCCCCTCCTGGAACAAACATCCAGCACCTTTAGTGACTCATGTTTCAGGTAACCACAGAAATGGGATGAACAGGCACTTGCTCCAGTACCGGGTCAAAATGAAAGAGCTGCTCCCAGCAGCTGTGAGAGAACGGCATTAGCAAATACATTCCAGCAGCTCAGAGGGTGTCTGGGGTGATACTGGGTGAGGGGAGGGATGCTCGGGAAGCTGCTGGTACCCAGGCTGGGAAGTGCTGCTGCCAGGGCTCCAGGGATGCCCAGACTGGGGTAGGGAACTCAGGAATCAGGGGTCCTGGTGGGTCAGGACAAGCCCAGCACAACACAGGAGGCCCCGAGGATGCACAAAGACGCTGCAGCTTCTGTGGGCAGACGCCACCAGAGGAAAGAAAAGAGAGAAATCTCCACAATTAGCACGGTGAGAGGTGATGTTGCTCCTAGGGGAGAGGATATAAAACCCAAATATCTACCAGAAAACCATTTCAGGGAAGAAAAGGCCTTGAAGAGTGAGAAAATGCCTTCATCCTCCACAGATGTTTTTTAAAAGAACTAAAAAGCAATGTGTCCAATAACCAGTTTGTAGTTCCATAGTTTCTATATTCAGTTAACACCTTTTAATTCTTACTACTCGTCATTATCTCTGCCAAAACAGAACAGCAGCACTTTTGGGCGACACAGAAAACAAGTGGATCCTAGGGAAGCCCAGCCCAGGACACCGTTGCCCTGCCTCAGGTCCCTGGTCCAGCTCCCATGTCCCCACCTCCTCACACTGGGAGGGTGAGAGCCACCACTGCTCTGCCTCCACTTGCATAAATTCAGCAGGAAACTACATTTCTGCTTGAAGTCACCCCTGTGCACAATCTCCTTTTATTTCAGGCCACGTAGGAGGCGGGGTGGAAATAGACGTGAGGTCCCAGTCAGCAGCACGCTCCAGCCTCCTTTCAAAATGTGTCAGTCAGCAGAAGACAACCAGGGGGCCAGGTCAGCACCAGCTGCTGCTCTGCCCACATCTCCTATAGCACTAGATTGATGTGTTTTCACACCCCTCACAAAACACAGGGTGCCCATCACAAACCCACTGCTCACCTGGACCAGCAGCAGTCCTTGGGAGGATGGTCCTTGGTGGCAGGATCCAGCCAGGCTGATGTCTTCACCCTGGGAGGGAGCAGGAGGTGCTGGGGAGCATCACAGGTTTCCTAAAGCCCTGAGCTCCAAGAAGGGGACAAAGCAGGAGGTAGAACCTACCCACAGCACCTGCTCATGAACTGCTTTCCCCCAGGCAGCTGGGATTTATGAGGTAAAACCCCCAGGATTTGCTAACAAGGGCCCTGGGTGGACCCTGGGCAGCTACAACCGCCCTCAGGTGAGGAGCCTGGTTCCTCAGGGAGGGTGTGATGGGCTCTGAGGTGAGCATGGGGCAGAGCCCTCCTGCATCCCAGGCCCATGGGTGTCAAAGCTGTGACTGTTCTCACATCCCCACCTCCTGCACTTGGCTGTGTAGATCTACAGCTGCCCATCAGCACGTAGAAAATACGCAATACGTGCTCAGCTCTCACAAGTGTTAACAAGCCCTGGTTCGGAAAGGCTGGCTACAAAACTTCTGAACGGCGCTTCTGAATCATCAAGCACGAAGGAGAAGTCATCACTCAGTGCCCTGATGCCCCTGAGTGGGGCTGCTCCTTGGCAAAACAGCGTGGGAGGAAAAACCCTCGGGGGAAGAAGGAAGGAGAGAGTCTCACACCTATGGCCGCAGCCATCCCCCTGCCCCGAGGGGAAGCGAGCGCAGAGCACGCGAAACAAAATTTCCTCTTTCTCGAGTCTTTTTTTTTTTTAGCATCCTGTTGGTTTTCACATAGAGCACGTTGGGGTGAACTTCACGATGTTACCGCCTGGGATTTCCAAAGTGTGGTTTCTCACACTGCTGGTTTTTTTTACCCCTCACTCCGAGGGCAGCTGCTCTGGCAGCAGCATTTCTGGGTGCCCTGGGCAAGCGACTTCACTGCTCCTCAGCTTTAGCTGGGCTTTCTGGGACCCCTCATGCTGCAGGTTTGCAGCCCCAGGGAGAGGCAGAAGATGCTACAAGCGCATCCCTACCCCAGGGCCAGGCTGGAGGGAGCAAGAGGCTGGTGTGGCAGGAAAGTTGCTGTGCGGTGGGGATGGGGAAATGCAGGCACTGGGAGGGCAGCAGGAAAAATGCTGGTGTGAGCTGGGCTGTGAACAGACAGATGGGCTGAGGCTGCACCGTGTCCTTCACATGTCTGGGGGGACGGTGCTGGGATCTGGGAAGCCAAGAGAAACAAAGGAGTTCTCCAGGAGGGAGAGGAGGCACCTGGTCAGCGATGCCCCAGTCCCACTGCCTGGGCACAGCCTAGGGAAGTACAACAAAGTTGTTTTCCTTGGTCATCACGGAAGGACCAGGATCTGGATGGGAAGCCTGGACACGCCAGGCGTTTGCTGTAGCAGTAAAGACAGCAGGCACGTGTCCACAGGACCTCGGCATCACAATGGGAAACCAACATGAAAATAACCATCCCTCCCATCCTCCAGAAGTACCCGTCCTCGCCAACCAGCTCTGGGTGCTTTCCCAGCACAGCCTGCTCTGCCTGTACCTACACTCAGCATTTTTTCAAGCCCAGCAAGGCAATTTCCAACCACTCGAGGAGGATGTACTGGTTTTGGCAATCTGGTTTGGCTTGATCCCAGTAGAGAGGAGCAGGGAGGAACCCTCTCAAAGCAGGTGCCGCTGTCAGGAAGCCCCAAAGGGGTTAACCTGCTGCTGAGGGAATACCAGGGCACGACAGGTACTGCCAAAACCCAGCCAAGTCCAAAACTTCCTCCCAGTTACTTGTGCCAGTCAAGCTCCAGCTTGTAAACCAAAGCCCTCAGACCAAGTTACCCACCAGTAAGGGATAAAACCTAAGGAGTAGGTGAGCACCAACTACTTTTCCTGCATGACAAAGACATTACTCGCATTTCTAGACTTAGTCTGGCAGGTTTGTGCATCAGAAGCTGGGTGGAGAGTTAATGAAAGGATCAGAGTCTTTGCACAGAAGGCTCATTAACTCTACAGCTTATTAATCTTCGCTTCTGAAGTTTAACGGGAGCCAGTTTCCTCCACTGGTTACGTTAGATGCTGACCCCCTGGAAGAACAGAAGCCATCTGAGCCTCATTGGCCTCATTGCTTGATAATGCACAAGTAGATACAGAAAAGCTGCCCCAAACCATTTCCTGATGTAGATTTTTTTGTTTCCACTGAAGCTACTTCAAAGCTTCGGTGCAATCACCCCAGCGAGCGTTGAACAGCGGCTTCGCTAATCAACGGTCACATTTTAACACCTTTACCTCAAAGCACAGGGAAAACCATCAGGGATTGTGGAGGGATATAAATCTGCCTCTGTAAATGTGCCTTTAGCATCTTGGGTGGGACCTACACATTTTTCCAATTCAGACTTGTAGGTTAATGAAATAGAAATGAAAAAGTTGACCCTGGTTCGGTGATAACCACAGACTTGGGATTTCCACTTTGTGCCACAGCAGCAGCAGCGGTGAAAAATGTTCCTTTCTGAGACGTGGGTCAGGCTCGTTTATTTAAGGAGCAGATTTTTTCTTGTCATATTCATAGCTGCCTGTGGTGTGGGCGAGAAGTTTCTAAAGGGCTTTCCTGGGAAGACCAGGGGAGCGTTAAACTCCAAGCGATGCAGGCACGGCGCTGGCTGGAGCATCCCAGCACTGGCCGCGTGCTCAGGCACAAAGAGACCGACGCAGCCAGAGGCAAAGGGAGATTTGGATGGGAAGGCCAGAGCTGGAACAACCACAGCTGCAAAACCTGGCAGCCCTGCCATGGGGGGCAGCACGGGAGGCTGGTTTGTAGCTGCAGTTAAACCCATTTTCTACTTATTTCTCAATGGTTCTGCACCTCCCTGCACTGGGCAAGGCATGGAACTCGTTAGGCAGGAGAAGAGCTGACCACTAGAGATGCCACTAGCAATAGGTTTCTGCAGGAGAGCTGCTCCTCCTGCTCTTTCAAGCTTTCCTGCATATTTTGATTTATAACACCCATGTCTGCCCACAGTCTTCTGACTGCACCCTTCTGTCTTTCAGCTGCAGGGCCACAGCAGTCGTCCAACTCCTGCGTCGAGAGAAGTGGCTGAAATGCCACCCAAAAGGTGACTGAGGCGCAGCTCCGGTGAGGAACTCGGCCGCTCCGGCACGCGACGATGCAATTCTCGGCACGGATCCCCTCCCTGTCAATCCTGCGAGCGACTAGGAGAAGGTCTGGTGACTTCTGACAAAGAGCATGAGCAAAGCACATGAGCAGGACCTTCTTTAACCCACTCACCCCATAACTCAGGTCCTCCTCAGCGTGGACACGAGGATGCAGTAAGCGAAGCCTCACACGCCAGTGACAAGGCTGGAGTTTTCTTATCAAGCACTGACAACCTGAGGACAACCTGGCTGCAGGACGTGAGTGAGGAACATGGTATCATGCCAGGGCTGAGCACGCATCTGGAGCATAACCATGACCAACAGCTCGACCGACTCCAACACAAACCTCAAGCTCTACTACGCGATTACTTACACTTTCATCCTGATCCCAGGACTAATTGGAAACACGTTAGCTTTGTGGGTCTTTTACGGGTACATGAAAGAGACTAAAAGGGCTGTGATATTCATGATCAATTTAGCCATCGCCGACCTGGCGCAGGTTTTGTCCTTGCCCCTGAGGATTTTCTACTACTTGACGGGGACGTGGGAATTTGGAGTACCTCTCTGCATGGTTTGCTTCTACCTGAAGTACGTCAACATGTACGCCAGCATCTACTTCTTGGTTTGCATCAGCGTAAGACGGTATTTGTTTCTTCTGCACCCCTTCAAATTCAGCGACTGCAAACGCATCTGCGACGTGTACATCAGCATCGCTGGGTGGGTGGTGGTCTGCGTGGCCTGTTTGCCTTTCCCCCTCCTCAGACTTCACGAGGATGCCAAAAACACGTGTTTTGTGGATCTCCCCGTCCAGGAAGTTGGCCTTCCCATCTCCATCACAATGATGACGACAGGTGAATTGCTGGGCTTTGTAACGCCCCTACTCATCATCCTCTACTGCTCGTGGAAGACTATCTTATCCCTAAAAGAAAGCAATTCTGCTTCACATGACCTCGGAGAGAAAAAAAAGGCTTTAAAGATGATTCTCACCTGCGCTCTGGTATTTCTGATTTGCTTTGCTCCTTATCACATCAGCTTTCCACTGGATTTCTTCGTCAAAATCAATAAGATTACAAACGAGCACGTCAGGAAGGTGATCTTGGTGTTCCACGCTGTAGCTTTGTGCCTTGCCAGCTTGAACTCCTGCGTGGACCCGGTCATTTACTACTTTACTACAGATGAGTTCAGGAGACGCCTTTCCAGGCAAGACTTGCAAGACAGCACTCAGGTCCACAGCCTTGGGTACGTGAGGAAGAACTCTGGAGATGTGCTCGAGGAGGACACCACAGACTACTAGTTCTGGCCTTCCCCGAATCATTGCCAGGACTTCAGATGTTTGCTGTACTTCGGGGTTTGGCCCGATTATTGGTTTTTGCCAGGTCACTGACAGCGACGACTTGAACAAGCTTCTGCTGATTTCAGTGAGGGTCGGAGAAAAACAAACAAAAAACCCTCCAAAAGTCCAAACCTGACTGAAAATATGTTGATTTAATACTTTGGTCGCAATTTTTCTCTGAATTTAAATAACACTGTCTAATTCCACAGGCCCTATTCTAAGCTGGGCAGCCAGGAGCAGCAGCTTTGGCTGTAGAAGGACGTGGCCCCATGGCAAGAGGTGATGCTGTGCCCCGTTGTCACTGGTGGGGCCACATCCTGGTCACAAATCCTGGCTTCAACAAGAGGCTGCAAAGATTTTGGGGTCTTGCTATGCAGGAAGAATTTGAGCCTAAAAATGAGTAGGTGATACAGTATTAGATATTGCTGAAGCAAAAGCCAGTTGAGCAGCGACTAATTCCTACGGAGAGTGCCAAGAAGCCTCAAGCCATGTTGACCGAGGAGCGTAAGGTGACCCCAAAGGACTTGCTGTTTAAATAACAAACAAGCCCCCCCCGTTATGCGGGGTAGCACACAATGTGCCCCCAAATCACAAAGTCATCGACGCATCCAGACACCATTTTTCTGACTCCAGTTCCCATTTCTGGCTCAAAAACCATATGGTTGAGAGCCACGTCGCTGCTGTAGATAAGCTTCAACCCCCAGCTTGTGCTTCCAGGGCTAGATGTCCCTCAAACCTTCCAGGTCCTCTTTTCCCCAAAGGTGAGCCAAATTATTGCTCTTTTTACTGACAGCTGACCCCGTGCGACCGCATCTACTCTTCGTTAACAGCAGCATGATCAGAAGACAGAGGACCCAAACCTTTCTGCAGTTTACTGTAATGGGAACTCACTATGAGCAGAGTCAAAGGTGCCACCCAACAGGCTCCAAGAGATTTTTAAGAAAGGCTCAAACGTGGATGGATTTTTAACAATGATTTTTTGAAGGTGAAACAACAAAGGCTTTGGACGTTGATATTTTGTGTGCACCTTCTTGGAAAATGTGGTGGGTTTGTTGTTTTTTTTTTCTGTGAACATTTGAAATGTTACCTTTTGAAATGTACAAATACTGTGATGGTGTTGGGTTTTATTTAATGCAAATGTTGTTTTATAGATTATTTATAAAAGAGTATATATTTTG
>JANHGN010006187.1:38254-49861 GCA_024605025.1 Megaceryle maxima
TCCAGTTGAGGCTGTCCCTGCTCTCAGCAGGAGGCTTGGACTGGATGACCTCTGGAGGTCCCTTCCAGCCCAGACATCTCTGTGTTTCTAACATCCCCGTTATGTGTCCTACAGTAGCTAATAGGTTAAAGGTTTGTCCAGCAAGAGCCAGCCCCCCAAAGCTGGAAGAACTTCCCTGTATTGATATCAACACCATCAAATCTCCCTGCTGCTAGCAGATGCTTCTTGCTCTCTGCAACTAACACATTTCCAAACCCTTCCACTCAAGGCTACCAAAACAAAGAAGTCGGCCAAGCCACCCTCATTATCCTCACACTCTGGAGGAGGAGGAAGAGGAGATTGCCACAACAGTAACTTGCCCAAGCACATATGAAACGCATAGCAGAAACTTGTCAGCGGAGCTGCTTCCCCCAGTAACACCTACCAGTTCCAGCAGAGCATACCCAACTCCCAGTGGTGATAATTAGAGCTTTCCACAGCATTCCAGTCCAGTAAAGTACATAATGAAATACTCTCCCTACACCTATTATTTTATAGCCAAGCAAACCCAGGCTCTGGTTCTGGGCGCATTCTCTGTGTCACATCGCCGTGCGCCGCGGGAGAGCGGTGCTGGTCTCCAAGCTGAGGCAGCAGAGATCCTGCTGCGCTCTGCTCCTTTCTTCTGCCGTTTCCTAAGTGACAACTGAGTGCAGCTACTCCTGCTGTTACTTCTCCCCCCCCTTATTGCCAGCACAGAAAGCCTCCTTACTGCTCTACTTCCAGCTGTATGAGCCACAGCACTTTCCAGGGAAGGCAGAAGGGTTCAAGAGACACTTTAGCTCCTTGAGCAAGCGCTCAGAGACATTTCACCACGGCTCTCAGAGCTCTGAGCTCAAAGCCCAGCAAAGCTCAGGGGTAAAAGCTGAAAGGTGCTACAATTAACCTTCTGCTGACTCTCTTAACACTGCCATAAATACACCTGGACATGCAAACCTGTAATCACCAGCCTCACTAACACCAGTACTCCAAGGGCTGACTGACAGATGCACCCTTCCTTTGGGGTACCCCAGCTGACGGGTACAGCCCACACGCCAGAACCCTGCTCAACGGGTTCAGTCGCCAGCACCCAGTATCACCGACAACTGCCCCTCAGGGATCGGGTTGGAAGCGCGATGTCTTTTCTTCCTTCCCCTCCCCCAGTTTGCTGTGCACCGCAAAACATTTCCACAACAACATTTCCACAACAACAGGAAGAGGAAATCTGTCTCCAGAAGCTGAAAAAGAGGCGAGGGTAAGAGGGAAAAGCACTATCTGCTGCCCCAGGCCCATCACCACCTGCCCGTGGACTGCACCCTCGCCTCCAAGCGCCATGAAGTCACACGAACACCAAAGTTTTAGAGAAACATTTATTATAGGGTTGCAGAATTTATGCCAATATAAAGTCCCTTAATAAAACTCTCAAGTTCATCAACTGCAGGACACTTAACTCTTCATTAGCTTTATACTGCAGCTTTCAAAAAACAAAAAGGAACAACGCTCCGACTGCAGCGGTAACGCTACTTGCTCATAAAAAGTTGATCTAAAAAGTTTATATAAGCCAGAGTAGTTTTAAATTTACGACTACAGTCACGTTCACAAGTGAGCTCTACCAGAACAGATTCTTGAAATAGGAAGTTACAGGATCAACCAATTGGTAACTAAAAATACCAACAAGCTTGAAGAGCAACTCTATCAGAATCTAACAACTAAATAGCACAAAACCAAACAAAAAGGTAGAAGAATTCAACGTAAGCTTGGGGAAAGGTTCCAAATATACATACGAATTCAATACAGTAATTGCACAAAATGAAACAGGGTAGTGTTAAAGGGTTCTGATCACTGAGGTTGGGTTTTACATGCTTCACACATGGTAGTTAAAATAAACCTTTAATGAGGCGCATCGGAGGGGTTTGTTTAGCCAGGATACGGAGTGCAGAGCTATGCTACAGAACTACACAAGATGTGCAAACCACAGATTATTAATATTAATCATTCTGTGAAAGTTAAGGTGAACAGAATTGGTTCCAGCCAAGGAATTGGTTAACATTTGTGTGTATATATATATATATTTTTCTGCCATTCCCAGATTACACGAAATCAAACACATTCAAATGCATAAACTGATATTAACCTTCAGAAAGAAGAAAAAACAAACAACAACAAAACCAACCTTACGCAAATTTAAGTTTTACATGAGACAACTAAAATGTTATACCAAGGATCAAAGAAAGATGAAATGGTGACTTTGTCTTTTGAAATACAAGCAATACACAGAAAAATGCATAAGGCTTTTGATTATCACTGCACATTTTAATTGAAGAAGTCGATGTCTAATGCTCAGACTTCTCAGTGAAGGTGTGAACTAGTCACCTCCCATCCAACACCTTTCACTGCTGACAGATCTTTGTTTCAACAACGAAAGAGTTTTCAAAGTGTCTGATTGAATGACAGTTCTCCACTGAACGTTTCTGCAGACCTGGGGACGAGAGAAGACGAGAGCCTAAGTAAAACAGATCTAGAACCCAGCAGCAAGTAGTTACACATTTTGTATCATTATGAACAGCAGCAAGACACAATAATCCAGTACGTGGTGTTTCTAGAGCTGTGAATTGCCACTAGAGCTTGCTAATAACGATTTGTTTTTCATCAGGAAGCCTCCCTCATTTTCAGAATGGTGACGAGAAGAGAGGGGCCCACGTACACCACGTGACAAAGTCAGGGAGCACTTCTTCCTAGTGTCCCCATTACCATCTTAGTGACAGAACAAACACTAAATACATAGTTTATAGCAAAGTTTCTCACAGCTCTTCCAAACCACAAAGAAAAGCAAAGCAGATTGAAATTACAGGGAAACATCTTAAAAACTGAAAGGGCACAGAGAAAAAAAAAAATACAAAAAACCAACAAGAATTCTTTACCAGCACTTCCCCACACCATCCCACTATGTATCAACACACAGTGTGCTTCTCTAGAGCAGTCTTCACCTTGAAGAGAGCCCTGTGAGGATTTGCCACTCAGCCGATGATCTTACTGAAGTTTCTCCTAACACTATTAAAGTGATTTTCTCTATTTTGGGACATGCTGGCACTGGATTTGACACAGGCGGTTCACCTGTATCAGCTGGGCATCTTTACCAGGAGACAAGACTACAGTAGTGCTGCCAGAGACAAGCTGCTAAAGCACTTCAACACACAACAGTTAGAGAAGGAAGATTTAGAGCTTGTTTAGTAAGCAGAGAATTGTTCAGAGTAAGCAAGAGAAGCCATCCATCAAAATCAAGAAGCACTAGCTCTTAAACCAAACCCAGCAGGGCACTGCTTTTTTTTATAAACACATAAAATACAGGCTCTCCTTCAATTCAGCTCAATCTTCACACCAGCACGAGCTGAGAAGTTTCCAGTGGCTACCTAACTGGTTAAGTCATTGAGCAGTTGGGATGACCCAGCCAGTTTCTCACATTACAACTCCAGGGAACTGCTGCAGAACCTGAGGTCAGTTTGATCTACCTGATGAACCCAAGAACTCTACAAACTTGGAGAGCCAAAGTAGCACCAGCTAAATGAGAAGATGTTCCAGGAGTTGATCCATTTTAGTCTCATTACTGACACGTGCATGACTGGTGCACATTAGAAGCGAGGCGTGCTAGCAATTTCATCTGGAAGATGAAGAGCCTTCTACCTGAAGAATTTTCTCCATGGCAGTCTTGGATTTGACTCAATTTCCCACCCCCTTTCTCCCCCAGGGCAAACGAGGTCAGCTACAGAGCAGAAACTCTACCAAGCAGCACTTTTCATCTACTAGAAGCCTTTTGTGTAAGTCTCCTGTAGGGGTTTTTTGAAGATGTCAACACCATGCTCCAGCAAGATGATTTAAGGAATCATCACAAATGCTCTTCATGGTTATTGTCTGTGGACCGCAGTCGATTTAGACTTGTCACAAAAGCATCTTCACCACAGCCAAGACACACATGTCTCTCCCTCCAGTAAACACCTCAAGTCCAGTCCTTTTCACAGGGAGGCAGTGGGATTGTGCAAGTAGAAAGGCAATAAAAAAAACCCAGAGCTCAGAAGTTCCTATAAAGCATTCTTCTTTCAGAAATGAAGTCTGGGATGTCCAGAGCTAGCTGTTCCAGTTTTAAATTTAATTTTTTTTTCTATTTCAGAGCAAGTGAACTAGAAGATAATGTTTTTACCTGATGCTCCTGTAACCCAGTTTTAGATAGGACAGTGACAGACAAAGCTGCACCTACAGAGACTCACATTATCAGATGGATTACGTGAATTTTGGGGCCAAGATAACTTGGAACTTAAGCCTACTTCTGTTCCATCTGTTGGCTGAAGTTCGAATGTGGTTTGGGCATTTAACCTCCAATTCTTCAACTGAAACTTTCTCACCATGTCCAAATGAAACTTCAGATACATACTTGAAAGTAGGGGAAAATACCCATCAGTTCTGCAGTCTCAGTTCATGGTGAACATTCACAGATTTCCAAATCAAAAAACTCCAAAGGTTTAAATATTTACCCTTTCCCTACTTGAATGACAGATTTAATTTTGGTTTGTTTTTTTTTTTTTTTTTTAACGAAAGGGAACTTACCCGTTATCTGGTCTCTGCGCTGAAGTCTGAAGGTCTCTTTTCCAACACAGAGCTGGTAGATGAAGATACCCAGATCAGACACGTTATCTATCTCCTCTGTAACCACCATTTCTTCACGAACTAGGTAGGTCTGAGGCAGGTAAGAGCCAGTCTAAAAGAGACAAACCCTGAGATACAGTATTCCGCTAACAATGGATGAACATCACAAACATTTTCCTCTGCTTTGGAAAGGTTTCAAGTGCTAGATCTCAGCAATCCTTTTTAATACTAAGATATGCTGGTCTGGAACAGCTGCATACCAGAGAAGTTAAAAACTGACAAAAGCTGTTGCTAACAGTTGCAGTTACATCCAAACAAAGCACAGTTAACTATAACATTGCTCCCTCACATGAAGCAAACAGAACTAGAATCAGTTTATTTGTATGCAACAGAAAGTCTGTGGTTAGGAGAGGGGAAAGTATTATGAAAGTTACCACATTTGAGGCAATATATTCCTAACAGAAAAAAAAAAAAAAAACAACAACAAAAAACCCAAACAAAACAGCACAAGCTACAGAAGTTAAGTCTTCACCACAAGATCCCTGCACTACTGAAACAGCTTCCCACCCCTCATGACCAACTCCTGAAAGTGTGGGCAGGAAAAGCTTGTCTCCACGAAGCTGCAGAAAAGGGAAGAGGCCAAGCTAGATGAGGTGGCTTAGGTGTGGAGGAGTCGATGGCTACTTTGAACAGTCCATTCGACATAGTTAAATGCAACAGTATTGCATTTAATTTCCAAAGAGTAGAAAGCTCTACCAACTCGACCCATAGGGCTTCTTGGAAAAATATTGGTCTCGGTCACTGAAGAGTCAACGCGCTTGTGGTGAGCTCCTAACTACAGTGCCAACAAAACAGCAGAACAAGTTTACATTGTTCTTTTCAGTAAAGCTCTCACAGGGCAAGGGAGCTTTCCGGTAGTAACTTTTAGGTTTAGGCTTTCAATGATATTTGTAGCTTTCAAATTCCTTTATAAGAGCTAAATATAACCTTATTTGCTAGTTGCTTTCAGCTTTCATAAAGCTAGGTATTAATAAGAGCATTAAGCATGAATCTACTCAACGTAATATACACTGACAGCTGGCCTCAACTTCAGTACAGTGACCGAGCCGGGGGGATTAATGTACTTCGATGGCAAGAGGACTGTTCCAGCAAGAGCTGGAGCAGCTCAGGAACAGACACCCAGCGTTGTTACCAAAAGCAATCTCGTCAGCATAAACTAAGCGGGGAAGTTTCCACGTACCGCCAGCTTTGCGAAGAGATCCATCAGATTTCTTGGCGGCATAACGATGGACGTGTTCAGCGGAATCACGTAGCAGTTATCCAGTTGCAAGTCGAGATACGCCGTCAGCAGCTATTTTGAAAACAAGTTTTCAATTCATTAAGCGTGGCCTTTGATTATCAGAATAGAGCTGTACAAGGACTAAGAAGGAAGCTCAGAAAGCTGGAGATGATGCACAGCTCGTATCAAAGCGATGCAGTTGGGAACTGACAACTTTGCTGTTATCACTTTTAAGGTTTATAACAGCACTTTTGTACAGAAGTAAGAGCAGGTTATAAAAGCAATTTCTATCGTCATCCTCAACAAGTACAGTCTGGATGACTACTGAGAAAGCGTTTGGGAGTGTGCTCTCATCACCAAAGATGTCCAATTAAGCACAGTACAAACAAACAGTATCCAACTGTTGATAAGCAATTCCCTCCCTGTAAATATTTCTTCACAAAAAGCATTAGCCTCTAGAAAGTCACATCACCGAGCACGAGAACTGCGCAGACTAAAATTATCAACCTATCTGCTTGTGGTATTATGACTCTGCAGAGCGCTTCGCCAGAACCAACTGAAGTTCTTCTTAAGTTGCCCGAGTCCTTTAAGTTATAGCCAAGATTATGTCATGATGAGAGAAAAAAGCCTGGCTACGTGGCATTCCACGCTACCGGTAAAGGCAGCGCCTTCAGATGATAGTTCTAGTGTCTTTATTGGGATTATATCTGTGTTGACAAGGTTTGATTTACAAGCGACCTACGAGAGCTTTTACAGCTGACTAAGGATAATTGTTGATACTATCAACACAATTTTCACTAAAATGTCAAATGAAAACTATCCCCTCATCTTTGCTTTAGAAAAGCTACAAGCGACTAAGAGCATTTTCAAGTTCTTGAAGTGATTTTTCAATTTGCTTATCCAAGGCCCCCATTTGTTTGCAATTCTACCCTTGGCTTTAACGCAGTTTGGCAGAATCTTATGATCAAATCCTCAGTTTCCCTGTTCCTTAACACACACTTGTGGTGTTCTCCTACCCTCACTTTCATTTACATGTGATTCAAGTGTCACACAGACATCCTGTGGGCAACAATATTTACATCTGCGTAACACTGAGATGCGCTGTTCTGAGAAATGATCCAGTCAGAGTCACTTCAGGACATGGTTTCGCAGCCAGGGTAGTTTTGGGTTGACAACTGGAGTTCATAGAATCATTAAGGTTGGAAAAGACCTCTAAGGTCATCACCTTGTCACTTCAGAGGTCTTTTTCAACCTTAATGATTCTATGAACTCCTCTAGCACTCCTCCCTTGCAGAAGTCTGCTATGATAAAGGGGTCAGATTTCCCACACTTGACCCCATCCCCAAAGAGAAGTCTGCGTGGACAGCTTTAAAGGTCTCGCAAACCAAACCCCTTCGAGCCATTGTGTTACCATCCGCTCCAGTTTCCCAGCGAGCGGCAGGACCGGTTATTCCTCATCGCTTCACACACACTCACCCTATCAAAGTCATGAACGATCGCTGCCGGATCACTGTCCGAGAACTTGGGAACGGGCACATCGATGATGGCGATGTTATCGTCTTCTCGAATGTCGGCTTCTTCAGCGATGGGCAGGAAATAAGGTTCGACCGCGCGATCGCGATTCTCGTTTTCGAAGTAACACATTTCACCACGGTACACCTTATGCTGAAAGTAAGAGCAAGGAGAGTTATTTTTACAGCAAATGTTGCTGTAAAACTCTAACACGCTATGATGTCTGGGTCTGTCACACCCAGAGCTTTTATAAGGGATGTAGCAGTCTTCACGTCCCAGTTTTGGAGGGTTTTCTAATCCACTTATAATTACATAGGGGTTTATTCAGTGATGCTTAAAGGTAAAAAGAAATTTCACATTACCTTCGGCATGAAGTACTTGTAGATGCAGGCTCCCCCAACAACAACTCCTGCCAAGATAAATGCGAGACCCAGCAGAGTCAACAGACATCTTCCAGATGAGTTTTCACCTCCATGTGTCGCAACTTCTGGATCCTTTAAATAAAGGGCAATGAGAACTTAGAAAGTGTAGTCGCTCTGGCTTTACAGTAAGCTGTTATCTACTGCTTCACCTTGACCTATCATCTTCTATTTCTTCCGGGTGTATAGTGAGACTTTTAAGTCAAGCATCATATAATATCAAAATACACAAAATACCACTGCATCCTATTAAGATCAGTTTTCAAACAGCACTGAAAGAGGCTATTTCCTTACTTAGAGGAAACCTTTATCCAGAAACTGTTTCGAGGTACAAGAAATCTAGATGGCTGTAACAAAAGATACGAGTGGTGCAGCCGCATTATAGTACGAGGAAAGCAAGATTTGCACAGCAAGGTCATTTTAACGTACACAGTGCTTTCAGGCCTCTTCCCTCTCCTCCCCTCACTATCCCATGGATTAAGATAACACTGCTTTTCCTTACAAAGCTGGGCTAACAGAATAAGCTAAGGAGCAACCCTGGCTACTAGCTGGGGAGCTGACATCTGACAGGAGTCAAACAGTCAGGTTTTAGAGCTTGTGATAGGCACCGGTGAAGTCCACTACGAAGGAGAACTGCTCATCAGCTTAACTGCAGCTTCAAATTATGCCAAATATAAGCAAGTCCCCGGGGTACATCCTGCCTTGCAGCTTCAAAATAGTCCTTCTTCCACCCAAGTCCCAGGGAAGTTCTGTTTCTAGCAGCCTGAAACTTATCTCTTTAGTTCAGTGACTTGTTTCCTCACCTCCCCCCTGCAATGTTCTCTCAAACTGCATCCAAAGAAACTACTACCACCACCAGTAACACGGGTTCTTTCAGTGCCCTACTGGACTCCCAGGTGAAAGGCTCACAGAAGCCAAGCTGAGAGGAGAACAGCAAAAATAAATGCTGAACAATCAGAGGAGATATCCCCCCCTTTGGGCAAACGCACACTGGGTTTGGGTCCTTAAAAAAAAAACCAAAACACACAACCCAAACCAAACACCAACAACGCCCAAATGCTTTGGTGATCTGTAGAGTTGGTCAAGTATGACCCTTTAATGATTTATGGCTCTGGTATTTAGCAGCTCACTTTCAAGACCTGCTCTTTGCACTGGTTAGGGGAGAAGAAAAAAAAAAAAAAAAAAAAAAAGGGGAAAAAAAAAAAAAGGGAGTTCACAGCAAAAAATCTCTTCCTGCGTTCTGTTCCTCAAGTCAGTAGCTAGACTTCACACAGCAGCTTCCACAGCCTTTCATCTTTGATTCCCACTATTGGCACTCATGTGGAACACAATATATTTAAGTGACCTGTGATCACAACAAGCCACTGGATTATTGCAAAGGCTGCACATATTTCCACGCTCAGCATGTAAAAGTCAAACACATCAGCTATGCGAGTACAGAAACAAAAACCAAGCTGTTTTGTGAAAGTCAATACTCCTACATTCCACTCTGGCATCCTCCAAACAGAGAAATGTTGGTTCAGCAAGACCGAAGCCGCTACAATTGGCTAGTTAAGCATTTGTCAAAAAAACAAAACAAAACAAAACCCAAACAAAAACCCAACCCCTGGTTTCAAGTCAGAATTATGCCACATTTATATGCCATGAGGTGAAAAACACCCTGCAGAGTTAACTAGCTTTTATGATCAAGAGTAATTCTGTTCTCTCCATATTCTGCCACCTTCATCTCCACCTTTCAGTAACTTACTCAGCCTGTCATTACTTGAACACAACAATCTGCAGCAGGTTTTGGCACTAGAGACGTCCTAGGGCTCAGATGATGTCGACATGTAATTAGCTACACTTGCACTACACTGATTTCAAACAAAGCCAAGGTATTTATCATATTAAGCAGCAACGTAGGCAGCCTGAATCAGAGAAGAAAGAGTTGACAGAGCTGATAAGAGAACACAATACCAAGATTTTGCTGCAGTAGGTTACAAAAACTCTGCTCAAAACCACTAAGTCATAAAAAAAAAAACCAACCTGCCAAGAAAATGCAGTTCTAAGCTGTGCAGTAACACGCAAAGCAGAGCAGAAAGAGGAGAAAAAAAATCACTTGTGTTAACATCTGCAGTGAGCTCAGGAGACACTGTTGACTCAGTCAGCCCCGCGCAACCTGCAGGGAGAATATTCTGCAAGCTCAAGTGTTTTGGGCAGATATTCTTGTGGACTTTTATTATGCTGCTTCAGCCAACTTTAGCCATTAAGCTTGTTTGCTCTGCACAAATATTCCAGCAAAAGGAAACACGAAGGAGCTTTAGAACAAGTTTGTCTTGGGAGTAAAATCGTGAATTTGATGTTTACGTGCAACTCTTAAGCCCTGAAGTCAGGGTGAAGAGCTGTTAAAACCCCACGTACACACGCACAAACACAGAGAACATTGTCGCAGGTGGAACAAAACAGCACGAGCAGCTTCTAAACTGAGAAGAGCAGCTATCGAAAGAGATGGATCTATTTATGCTCAGAACATGCACAGTACAGGGCCAGTAAAAATAAGGATAAAAAGTTGCCTCAGGAGTAGCTTATGAGTTTGCCCTACAAGAAACTGTTGGTTTGGGGTTTTTTTTAATTATTTTTACTAATCCCACTCCCCAATTACAAATAAACTCGGTCGATCCCATATTTCTCCTCTAGAGCTACTGGTTTATTTACCTAGGTGATGAACAACTTCATCCGACTAAAAATGCCAGCAGCTGAGCAAGACGTCTTCAGAATAAAGTCTCCCACAAATTTGGAGAGTTCAAGTCAGCCAGCCGGCAACTCGTTAGGAAGGAAAAGCCAACCACAAAGTGCTCGCCTGGGTTTCTATTTTAAACCCTTTATGGCAGGTTTCTTAATTTAAGCTAGACATAGCAGGAGCCCAGACGCCTCACCGCAGCGCCTCTCTCCAGCTCGCTGCCCACGAGGGTTGCAGGGAGCAGAGGATGAGCCCTTAACCCACTTTGTTTGGCCTGAAAACCTCCTCCTTCCTGGGGGGACCGCGCTACCGCCCAGCCCGCTTTCCCTTCCCCTTTCCCCGGGGCTGGCGGCGGCGCTGGGCCAGAGACGAGCGCCGGAGCTCGTCAGGGAGGGAGGGAGGAAGGATCGACCCGCCTGAGAGCTACGAAGGTTTAAAACCCCGTCAGGAAACACGGCCCTGGCACAGGCCCAGCTGCGAGATAAACAGCCGGGCCTGCCCCCTGCGTGCGGGCCCGGGGCTGGCCCAGCCCTGTCACGCCAACCCGCAGCTCGGCACCGCCCGGGGCCTCCCGACTGGCAACGGAGCTGGGGAAACCGCTGCGGGAAAGGACCCGCGAACCGCTGCGGCTGCGCCAGGCGCTCGGGCCCTCTCCGAGCCGCAGCCCCTGACGGTGGCGGCCCTGAGAGGAGCGAACCCCGCCACACGCAACCCGCACGCCCCCTCCCCTCGCCTTTCGGAGCAGACCGGAGAAGGGTCGCTCCACTCCCCATTAAAAGGCCGCACTGCAGCCGCGAAGCTCCGAAGGCAGCGGTGGGGCGGCCACGGGGGACTCTCGGCTGCATTTCCCCGGCCCAGAGCCGCTGCGAGAAGATGGCGGCGGCGGCTTTCTCCTGCACACCCCCCCCCCCAACTCCCACCCCACAACCCCCGACCCTCGACTCCGTTACCCCCCCCGCGACTCGACAACGGGGAGACGACACCGCCCCCCCCACCTTATCTGCCACCAAGGCCCCGGCCGCCTC
>JANHGN010006188.1:3225-78266 GCA_024605025.1 Megaceryle maxima
GTTTTGCATTTTCTGGCTGGTTAAGTGGATTTTGTTCATTCCTTTTTTTGGTTTTTTTTTTTTTTTTTTTTTTTTTTTTTTTTTTTTGTAGTTTCTCATTTCCATTGCATAGCTGACACAAAGAGCAACACACCAGTCTTTTACTGTCCTTATCTAACTCCTTTCTCCCCATTGGTAGAAAATAATAAAAACACCCCAAGTAGATGGGGGAAAGACAGTCAATAAATTAAATATGTGGCTAACTTTTAATGTGTAAACCTATAGATATCTTCAACTGGAAACAAGCTACAGTGATTATTTTCCCCAGCTTGCTAGTTTTGAAATTAATTACATAAGTAGAGCCACACTGACTTTTCAGGACCTAAGGTATAAGCATTGCATTATTATTCTGTACAGAATATGAACTTTATAGACCACTTCATGTCAATCTAAGTCACACCTCTTTAAAGTGTACAGAATCTATGAAGGCTCTCATTAGCCACTTTTAGTGTGTACAGTCATGATAATTAAAATAAACACAGCATTTGGGACATGGAAAGAATTTGCTGCTTTAAAATACAAGCACTGCAAAGCAACGTACTGGTTATAGGGCAGTATTGTGATTTAATGGGCTTGTTCTTTCAAACAGCAAGAGGTAGGGAACATTTCATAGCTGCATTAAGGCATTACCATACCAGATTGAGGCTGCTGACCATACCATATATATTCTGATATACCATAGATATTCTGAATTTATTGTGTGATACTTCAAGTCTTAATCAGAATTGATATTTTTCCCCCCCATCAGCTGTACACACCATAGGATCTTGCAAAGTATACAGGAAAAAATTGACACTCCTGGAGTTGCATGATGAAGAGCTAGCCATATTGGAATCATGATGGCCTTCCTTATGATTATCATTATTTACTATTTATCTTACTGTAGCGCCTGCAAACTGCACTAAAGGATTCAGATCCTGTTGTGGTAGAAAGCATTTAAACAGAGAATAGAAATGTCTCCAAAGATCTATTTTCAGCCAATAGAATGACGGAGTAGAAAGATGGGGCAGCACAGAAAAGCAGATTGTGAAACAGGTCAGCATGATAAGAATCAATATTTAATAATACACCAGAAAGAAACTAATTTATATGGATAAAATAATGAATCCTATTGACTTTGAGGCAAAATATTGGAAGTAATTTGTATTTATTTGAAGCAATGTATTTATTTAAAATACACATTGACAACTTTCTGGACTAGAGAAATTAAGTTTAGATAGTAATAAATAAACAAATAAAAAAGCACTTCATGCCAAGAGAGAATTAAAAAAGAAAAAGGTCATGTAGCTTTGACTTGGTTTTTTTTCCAATTCCCAAATAGCTTCAGTTTGTTCAGAAGTACAGTTAGCTTTGAGAGTACACAGGCTGAGAGTCTTCTTCAAGGTGTAATGAAGAAAAGGTCATGATCAGATTTTAAAATTTAAATGAATTGGTCTATAAATGTGCCATTACTTCAAAATCCAAGAGTCATTCTTATTGCTACTAAAATAGGGCAAAATGTCCACTCAGGTCACCTGCTGTTTCTACTGTATTGACAAAGAACAGCACCGTATGTTTTATAGGAAACAACTAACAAATTGCCTTCGATTGCAAAAATTACAAGAATGTGAACAAACTGACGTGGTGGTCTAGAATTTATTCTGTAAAACTTAAATATCGGAGAGATAATTTTGCCTGTTGTTTTATGAGAAAATAAATTCCCACAAACAGTTTAAGATATGCTGCTGTATTTTTCAGGAAACTGAAATTGTGCTGGGGGAAGTCCTTTCAATATTTCAGTCTCATGATGCTAACCACCATTGCTAAAAGGAAATCAGATCAGTCTGGTCGTCCTTTAATGCTGCTGTTATTTTTATCACAGTGTGGATCATGAGAACTTGATGAATTGAAATGACACTGTATGCATTTCAATTCTTAAGTGTAGTGCGACCTTTTCTTGCCTTTTGCTGGTCAAGAAACCTCCAGTTCATCCTTCTTAACCAGCTGTTATCTCATAGAAACCCACTAGATGTCCTCGTAGATCTACTTTTTGTTGCCGTTGAGGTCGCAAGAACTTCTATAGTGACGGGTGGAATATGAAAATTGTGTAGGGTCTATGGTTTAAAATAAAGAAAAATAAAATAAAAAATCAAAGATGAAGGGATACCTTGTTCTCTTTAAAAAAAAAAAAATCTGCAGGTTTCTTTGCTTATTTTTGCAGCTGGAAATATTTCCCATTACTGTTTGTCTACTATAAGCAACACCTCAGAGACAGACAATCTAGAAATTTTGACTGGACTTCTTGTGTTTTTGAGATCAGAAATCAAGTTAGTGCTAGAAGCTTAGACATTCCTTCATTATTAGAATGGAAGGCTATTGCCTTCTGAGAAAAATTACACACAAAAAAAGTTTTTAAAAGTATTTATTTAATTTAGAAATAATTGACAGAATTTTACTTTCCTTTTGCTCTTTACAAATGAGAAAGTGACTAGTTCATATATGTCTTGCTTTGTCAGTAAATTATTTAAGTATTCTGATTTCCGTGTCCATGATAAATTCCCCTGATATTTTTACTGATTTACAAATGCTATGATATTGTCATCATACTAAGGAGAAGGATCTATTCTTCTTTTTTTTGGTCCATTTGTTATTCGATTTAAACTAGGGTAGTAATTTCCTTCATGTCCCAGCTTACATTTTCACTAGTTGCAAATAACAACTCTATTCAACATCCATAACATTTCTATGAATAGAAAGGAGTTGATTCTTAGGCAGGTGCTACAGGTGTCAAACTTAGCACCCACACAGAGGCTGTTCTTAAGGTCCCCCTGTCTCTCTGATGATTGCCATTTTTTTGTTTATGTTTATGGAAGTTTTATAGGAAATGGTGTGTGTGTGTGTGGCCGAACCATTTTAAAATCATTTCTGTCTTGTCTTTGATCTTGTCACTAGTCATCCCTACTAATAATCCATGTTTTGTTTTACCTAAAAGAAAATAAGTATTGTATTTGGTATGAATGTAAAAATGACTGTATAAAAGGAATGAAGAGTAACAGCATGTTTTCTTTCCAAAATGTATCGCTCTGATATGCAGTTGCTTATATACTGGTTGAAAACCTTACAGCAAGTCATTTCTGCTACTTATATTTCAGGTCCAAGCCTGTTTCCTGCATGTTAATGATGTGAAATATTAAAATTATGCATGATCTCTAGAACAACTGATAATAATAGTTAAAAACAGTCCCTGAAAGGGCATTGCTTTTGAGAAGCACCATGGAGTCCTTCCCCTATTGAACAGAAGGGCTTAAATTTCCCACTTAATTGGTTTAAGTCTGATGAAAATGGTACAAAAAGTTTTCCTTCCCAACCCTTAAGGATGATTTCTTTTAATTTTCATAAATGTGTCCTATCCTGTTATTGACTGTTGACAAGATATGGCTACAAGGAAATGAAAACCAGGGACTGTTACTAACCAATGACATAGCAGTTGAGAATTTCTGAGCAGTGTGTTTTGCTACAGCATTTGATTAGAGAAAGTCCTTCAAAACAGCTATGATTAAAACAAAATGAGCCTGCCTTTTACCTCACCTACTGTTGGTATGTCTCACAAATGCCATTAATTTTTCTTTCATTTCTTTAAAGTGAAAATAATAAAATAGGCATAATGGAAATACTTCCATGTTTTTGGCAACATATTTCACTTCTCTTTTTCTGCCCAACTTTTCAATTTTAAAGAATGTGTTGGGAAGAGGTAGACAGAGGGAAACCATGGGAAAATAAATGCTGTTTTGAATTTTCTGTGTAGTTTGAATGTGTATGCATCAAAAGCTGCAGTGGAAGCCTTCTTACTAAAAGCCAAGCTCTGAGGAATGATGTACCATGCAATGAACAAGCCTGATGCTGCATGATGACTTTCTGAACAGCTGTAAGATAACTCTACTAGGATGCTAAAAGAACATGGCATTAGTCATGTGAGCAAAGATTTAGAGGAATGGAGTCACTGCTGAAGAGATCACCCATTCATCTCCCTCAATGCCTGTTTTCCACAATCATAATGTTACCCTTGCTTGACAAGTATACTGTATGGCAAGTCATCAAGGCCTTAGAACAGGACTTGACCCATTTGAGCGATTTCACTCTCTCTTCCCTGGTGACTGTGGCATTAAGAAACTTGGGAAAAAAAAAAAAAAAGAAAAAAGAGAAATTATTATTACACATTTAATGTTATTACTATAATGCAAAAAGATAACCTAAACTGAAGGTACAGGCCAGAGAAACATTACCTTTTTCCTGCATTTGGTTTTAAGGTTTTGTTTTTGCCTGTCAGTGTTCTGTTTTGTTTTCAGTATAATTGAGTCAGTTCAATCTAAACCATTACCAAAAGTGTTGGTTCAGTGCAACATGTGAAGCAATCTAAGTAGCCTTCGCATTTTTTGATATCTGAACATACCTGTGGTACAAGTAACATACATATATGCATGATGGTAACTATATATACATGTATTAAATAGGATGCTGTTTATTTCTAGAAATATATAGCAAGGACATCAGATGACTGAAGGATATAAATGTA
Organism: Megaceryle maxima; assembly: GCA_024605025.1. Classification (NCBI taxonomy): domain Eukaryota; kingdom Metazoa; phylum Chordata; class Aves; order Coraciiformes; family Cerylidae; genus Megaceryle; species Megaceryle maxima. The sequence goes on from JANHGN010006188.1 coordinate 7,817, forward strand.
TTCTAAGCCAGAACTCCTTTTGGAATTAGCCCCTAATTCTACATTCAGTTAATTTGGTTCTCGATGTACCCTTAAATCCAGAGCAGAAAATGTGCCAATGATTGGTTCAGCATGTTTCAATGGACCAATGCTCTGTGTGCTTTTGGTGATGCCTTATTTGTGAACTGATTTTAATGTCAAGCATATTTACCATTAATAGTTGTGTTTCTTATATGGGCAAATTTTGGTATTCTGTCAAGAGTTAATTTGAATTCCTGAAGATATAATGTAAACAAAGTATATTTTTCAGAAAATTTTATGAACATCTTGTAACTCTTTAGTAATGTGTACTTTATTGCACTAAAGGAGTTCCCTGGCACAACTTAATACAGAGAAATTATTAGCATATGTTTAAGAATAAATATATTTATATATATATGTATGCATGTGTATAATGTATATGTGTGTGTGTGTATGTAAGAATATATGTGTATGTGTGGTTTTGTGTGTGTATACATATATATATAGATATATAAAAGTCTGTGATTTTTACAGGAAGCAGGATAGACCAAAAAATCTAATGGATTAGCAGCTTCAGAATTTTCTTTTCGTATTAGCCCAGTAGTATTAAATGTGCCAAGGGAAAAATATATTCTTAGAAGTCTTTGTTTTTACCATGTTATTTTTTGATCCAAACACTTGACTGTAAACAGTAATTCTTCCCCATGTCTGCGGTCACCCTATAAGACTGAACAGAAATAAAGAGCAATTTATCTTTTGCCCTACTTTTAATGTACAGCCAAAGTGTTATCAATAATTTAATTGCATTTTTTTTTTCCTGGGTCAAGACTGTTAACATAAACTAAGGCCTGTATTAAATCCCTTAAATTACCTTCCAGCTGCCTTGTTATATATATAACCTTGCCATTAACCTGCTGCTCTTCCTCTCCTCCCATCCAACACATGGTTATAGCCAAGATGTCCATCTACAAGAGAATGAAACTGGCATGTTGTTTTGATTGCGGACGCTCTGAGCGTGACTGCTCTTGCATGTCAGGCAGTGTACATAGTAACATGGACACCCTTGAGAGAGCCTTCCCACTTTCTTCTGTCTCTGTTAATGATTGCTCCACCAGTTTACGTGCCTGTAAGTTTTAACACCAACACATGCTGTTCCATGTCTGTGGTGTCTGTGGTATCATCCCCGTCTTGTGTCGTACATTGTAGTTCTGTGAGTTTTACTGGGCTGATGCTTTTTAAAAATCTCAAACCCAAAATTTAATACAGCTTTGTATTTATATTTCTGTTTTAGTTTATTTTTAATACGAAAAATGTAATTCATTATTTTGCTTTGTGTGCTCTTTATGAAGCATGCTCTTGCAATAGCACGCAGGATCATAGTGCAGTTTGGTGACATCTTTTTTATTTAATGCATACAATATAAATTGTTGTTAATTAAACAGGAATTGCTTCAGTGGAGGAACAGGCCTGTGTCTAAATCTATGACGGGTTCTAACCAGACAGATTTAATAGTGCTGGCTCTAGAGAAGCATACAACAGGCAGTGAATAAATAGAGAGGATACAAGTTAGTAGCTGTACCATAGTAGCTGGAGTTCAGGTCTACGCTGCTACCATTATCTTTAGTTTTGTTTGTAACATTTTCAATAAGGCAGGACCTTCCATCTAATACTGAAACCACAGAAATCTTAGTTGTACTTTTGTGTAGTGCCTTTTTAGGAGGACTAGCCTAATGCAAACTTCCTGATGCAAACTTTTTGACATTAACAGTAGAATCTGTTCCATAGAACAGTACCGTTCTGGAATATTCCCCAAACATTGTTTTGAAACAGAATTCAGAGGGACAAGACAGAGGATGTAGAACAATTCTGTGTAGCCATTAATTCTCTGGTCAAAACGTAGTGATTCTAAAGTTTTCTTTATCAGTGTGATGTCAACAATTGAGGAAGATTGTTAAATGAAATGGGGATTTTTTTTTTTTATTTTATTTTTATTTTCCATTTTTGTGTCCTCTTTAGACATTCGTAACAGGCAAAACCATGTCTTGGGATAGGAACTGTTTTCATTTTCTTACTCAAATGGCAAAGAAAAACTGTATTATTCAGATACATCTATAAATTTTGATCTGTAAGCATGTCTGCTTTACATTACAAGTCATCTCAGATAAAAATGCCTTCCACTGCTAGGACTATAATGTAGTAGTTTTTGCATCTGGCTGCCTTTTGATACCATACATGTATTGCAGTGCATAGTGCAAGGGGTGAATTACTTTGCTTTAACTATTTTGACATTTGAACTATTTTTCCAGACACAAATGTGGAATATATAACAATACTATGATTTTTGTTAGTGTTTTTTGTCTAACAACTGTGTCAATGAATCACTACTGGGATTACTGAGATTTTACCAGAAATCTTCTTTCTGTATATGTGTATAAGTACTCTGATGCCCTTTTTATTTGCTTGGTTGCAGTTCATGCATTACCTCAGGGGAGAGGGTTCCCATTTTTCTTAAGTTCTATTCTAAGTTACAGGAGTTTTTATCAGGAGTTTTTTACAGGAGACCTTTATCAGAGTAAAACATAGCTAAACATATTTTGTGAAGAAAAGTGAACAAGAAACCCTTCTGGACTGAGAATTACTGCAGACAGTGTTACTTACACAGCCTAACAGCCTCAGTAACTCAGTGCCTGATATAGTTTGCATTAATACAGACTAGTACAGAGAGTATGTGGTTGTGTCTTGGCACTGGTATTAACAGCAACCAGACCAGGCTAAATGAATATGTCCCCTACAAATGGGTAAAATTTCTGCTATTAGCACTGTTTGGCAAGGAAATAAAACCCGTAATCTGTAGGTTTACCATAGCTTTCAAGTTCACTTAAGACTCTGCAGAGGTAGATAAAGTAAACATTTTTGATTGTGTTGCCTGCTGAGCCAAAAACCTCCACAATAATGGTATTATTTCCACCAAAACCCAATACTTTTGGGAAACACGTTAGATCTATTTTATATTTTGAAGTATAAGTGATATTGACAGCTTTGAGGAATTTTCCTATCTTTCAAGGGCCTTTTCCCTCCTTCATCACTCTATCAAATCAAAAGAGATCTCACTCTTCCCATTGTGAGACTAATCACCTTTGACTGTTAATAATAAGTACGGAAATCAATACCAATTCACACTCTTTGCAAAGCAACATAAGCCTTTCTTTGCCAATTAAAGAAAAAAAAAAGTCTATACACACACATGCAATGTTTCACTGGCAGGGTTTCAATAGAAATCTGTGTGTTTTCTTTGCAGTGCACAGGGGTTGTATGATGCCCCTCTTGACAGAGCTAGTTAACTCAAAGAATGGCAGTGAGAGTCAGCTTTTCATTAAATATGAGCAGATGTGAAATGTAGAGTGTTTGACAATTAGAAATGGCAGCAGCAGGGCCCCAGAATCAAAGTGAGGTCAGATTGGTGGATCAGATTACCTCTCTTACATTCTTTAGTTGTTCTGAAAATCATTTTGCATTAGTGTCAGTGGAGCCATGATGGGTTTTGCCCTTTGTCTTTTATGCTAGGACTGTATTGTTTCCCCAGACACTCATTAAAGGTCATTATACTATTACAGGGCTTGCTTTGGTCGTGGTGCCCCAGTTGGGTTGGTTTGCTTCTACAATTGCTTAATGCATTTCTTTCTCCTTTCCTTTCCTTTCCTTTCCTTAGCAGGCTTTTTTCAAGATAAATAAAATCACAGACCATTGTATGAAAGTTCTTGAAACAATTAGTAGCTTTTGTAAGATGTAATGCTATTTGTACGAATCTGATGTCAAGTAGAAGATACCGATTTACATATTTAATGATGTACACAGGATTTATTGTATTAATCATATAATACATAAAGTAATACTCACAGTGTATTTTCCATTGTGAACGTCTCTGTTGTTGTATTGTTGCCTGTACTTCCAGCAAATGAAAATCATTTATATAATGCAATACATTCATATAGTTCTTGAGTTTATAGGCAGTTGTCTGGAAAAAATCGATATGATCTTTCTAAACATAAGGAAATAGAATTTTAAATATTTCTCTGTTGGCATTTGTTCAGGTTTAGCTACTTTTGGTAGATTGCTACATGAACAGTCAAATGGTCCAAGCATTTTTTGCACTAGGGACTCAAGTGGGTTAGAGTCAAGAGAAGCACTTAGCCACTGAAAAATATGGGGTGGTTCATGCAATGAAATTATGTTACTAATAAGTGTGATGTTTCTGCTTAGGCCTGTGCCAAATCTTGGGAAGTGCTATTCAAATGATTAATTGATACAGACAGAAACTTAACCTGAACTATTTAATTTCTGTGTTTCTGAATCACCATATGGCTGTAGTTCTCAAGAACATCAAACGTTCATGTTCCAGAAGGAAACCTTTTCTAAACTTGTCACTGTGCCCATTGCCATGAGAATGTAAATTTCCTAGGACATTCTTGATACTAGGCCCAAGCATATCTAATTCAGCTTGTGAGAAAAGATGCTTTAGCATGCTCTGATAGTTCTGAGAAGCTTTATGTGAAGACTTTGCCTTTGGTTAATATCAGGGATTTCTGGAAACAAAAGACATCACTGGGGTGCATTAAGAAGAGTGTGTCCAGAAGGTCTAGGGAAGTTTTTCCCCCCCTCTGCTCTGCCCTAGTCAGACCACATCTTGAGTACTGTGTCCAGTTCTGATCTCCCCAGTTCAAGGGGGACAGGGAAATACTGGAGAGAGTTTGGTGGAGGGCTACAAAGATGATGAAGGGACTGGAACAGTTTCTGATGAGGAAAGGCTGAGAGCCCTGGGGCTGTTCAGCCTGGAGAAGAGGAGACTGAGAAGGGACCTTATTAATGTTTACAAATATTTGAAGGGTGGGTATCAATTAGAAGAGGCCAGTCTCTTTTCAGTGGTGCCCTGTGATAGGATGAATGGCAGTGGTCCCAAACTGGAACATGAGAAGTTCCATCTCAACACGAGGAAGAACTTCTTTCCTGTGAGGGTGACGGAGCCTGAAACAGCCTGCCCAGAGGGGTTGTGGAGTCTCCTCTAGTGACTTTCAAAACCCTCCTGGATCTGTTCCTTTGTGGACTGCCCTACGTGATGCTGCTTTGGAAGGGGGGTTAGCCTTGATGATCTCCAGAGGTCCCTTCCAACCTCTACCATTCTATGATTCTACATTTTGAATTCAGGATTCATCCCAAACTTCTAGCCATCTTATGTGGAAAGAAATACCATGCTAAGACAAGCTGAACTTTTGAAAGTAGCCAAAGCATGTACCTGTGTGCCAAGCCCATTTTAGAACCATATATTCCATCTGGTCTTCTAATGCAATCACATGGCTTATACCAAACAGACAAGTTAGCTGCTGAGCCTTTCTCAGAGAACATCAAAATAACATTCAGCAAGTTCAGAGGAGTATTTTGGGTAGCTCGAATAAGGATGGCTGTTGAACCAAGGTTAGCACACTGTTCTAAAACTCTGTCTAGCAGTGTGGTTTAACAAGTTAGATCAAGGAAAACTCTAGCTTTTCCTTGACTTGTATTTAGGGCATTGTAGGACTTGTATTTCATTGACTTCTATTTAGGGCAATGTAGACTCTGCTTGTACATCTTTACAGCTTAAAAAAAACCCAAATTCTATAATGAGAGTTGAAATTACATGTCATTTACTGATTTAGCCAGAGAGAAGAATGCATAACACACATGCATCAGTCAGTGTAACAGTGTATTGTGTAACTATGCTTGGGCTTTCCTAAATGAATTGGCTATTAAGTACTGGCTTCCTACATTGCTGGCTGAAAAGACAGCATAGTCTTTATTTCTTCTAGAATGCAAAAGCTGTATCTTCTGCTTTCTAAAGAACAACATCTAGATACTACTTCTCTAGTCCCGTTGAAGTAACCAGGACAAAAAGAAATAGTTGCTTTTATGGATGAGCCAAGGTGCAGGAAAGGCCTGTATATTCTGTGCCAAAGGATAACTATCAGAGCTGTAAGTTTTTTTTCAGCCTAGTGACAATGGTTTCCCTTTTACGGGATACACATACCAACTTGTGGTGGCTAGAGACTTGGAGATTCTTAAACCAGCTATAAATATGATCCCATTTATTTTATATTATATTTCTAATACTCTGAGTAGGAAAGGGTGGGTAGTACCACTGCTTCCTCCCACTACACACCTTTTCTAAGCTGTAGGAATTCTGTTGTCATAGATCAGGGTGGAGACTTATTTGCTCTGAAATGCTTACTTTTACATATGTTCCATAAACACCTTTCTCTTTAATAGAACCTTCTGATCCCTCTGTGGTCACACTGTCTCATCTTTGCCCTGCACAAAATCCAACAGCACACCTTCAGTATTTTGAGGAAGAAGAAGTTGAAGGAGTAAATAAATGAGTGGGTCTGTTTGGAAAGGAAAGAGAGGTGTTACCCCTCAGGGATGGCATCATAAGTTCATAACCAAGTGATTAAGATTGGTTTTTTACAACTCATTTCTGTATACTGTATACTCAGTATACTGGAGAATGATACAGCATTATGTAGTCTAAACTGTGTTGTTTTTTTCTAAATGAGAATAATGAAAATGGGACCTTAGAATGAGATGTAGTGCCAAATAAATTCCTATTAATTCAAAGCCTCAAAGATTATAAATAATAAGCCTGTGAAACATGCTGTGGTTGATATATTGATTTATGTAAAATTACTTCCAAGTATCATTAATTCTTTTCGCGTGACAGTTTTTTACTTCAGTTATATCAGTTCCCATGTATTCAGGATTGTGTTCCTGAGGACTGACATGGCTGTGATGTTTGCTCTAAATACCTGTATAAGACCTCATGAGTCCCCTTCCAAAATACTGAATATAATGTAAAAGTGGACATGTGTGTATAATTTAGGGATAATTCAGTTTTGCAAATAAAATACTATTTTAGTTAACTCAGTTAAGATACAAGTCCAATACAGCTGGAAAAATACAGCTGTGTTGCTACTATGTAATGAAGAGAACAAACTTCTGTAGCCACCTTCTCAGAATGAACTACTGTTAAGAAAGCTGCTGTTATCAAAACTAGCCAATGGGGTTTTGAAGCATATAAAACCAGACAATGGAACAAATGAAAAATAAAATACCAATGTGGGAGATTCCTGTGCTGTTCTATACAGGCTCTTATGGTCTAGCCACTGACATGAAGTCAATGCTTGTATATGTGAGAGATTTGCCATATTTGCAGCCAGCTCCATAGCTTGTGGTACTAGTAAATCAGAAGCCAGACACTGTCAGATAGGCTTTTCTGGGAATTAAAATCTCCTAATTACTCTTCTGCCTTCAGTTTAGTTTAGATTTGTAATGTGCCTAACCTACTTTATTTCCATCATCTTCTCCTTGTGACAATCATACAGAGATGCATGCAGGTGTTTCTACCAAAGAAAATAGGATGAATTGATTCAATGTATGCAATCACAGTGTTAACTAGCATTCAGGAACTGCTTGCTGGAACAGTGGTTTCACTGAACCTTTAATGTATCTGCCTTTCTCACTCTTGATGTGCAGACCTTCACGTGATCCTCCATGCAGCTTTATGTTTTTCTGCATTGCTGACATAGAGATAGAAGCAGTGACCAGAATGGGCTGGTATATGCCTTCCCAAGACTCCCAAGTATCTATTCAATGATTTTTTTCATGTGTATGAATGCACTGCAACTTCTGTATTTCCTTTTCAAACACTGAATAGATAACATTAATTATGGGGGGGGGAGGGAAGTAAGATGAAACAAGTATTTTACAACAGGTGACTTCAACTATGTAGTTTGACTCTAACATTTGAAAAATGAATCCTTTTTATTCTATATTTTGGTAGAACCTGAATGCTGCTAAATTATTTAACTCTCTTTTGGATATAGTATGAACGTATAGATGAATACTGAGATATAGAAATGCAAGAGCTGAAAAAAAACCAAAACAACCCCTCCCAAACCAAGCTGTTCCTTTTCAGATGGTAGAATGGTAAAAGTAAGACAACCTGACACATTACTATGACCAGAAAATGTAAATATTGAAGCACACACCTTTTGAGTTGAGTTTTATGATGCAGCATATACCAATACCCTTATGAGTGGGTCACATCATCATGGAGGCACTGCTAAGTGTAGCAGCAAGTCTTCTGAAGAATTAGGAAGGTGGGGGAGAGAGAGATCAAGAAATCTGCATTTAATTCCTTCCGGCCTTTACATTGAGTAGTGATTCTTACTAGGGTCACAGGGAAAGAGACTAGTGAGTGTCTTGCTTTGACGGGGGCAAGCTAGAAAAGATGTTGTCTGCATCCTGTGGAGTGAATTTAGCAGAGGGTCTTATGCAAGGTGACATAGAAATTATGTTTGCATTTTTAGTTCCTGAGTGTGGCTGGTTGTCATGAAACTCACCATGACAGTTTCTTACCACCAGGCAGCAGATTCTTCCTGTTACCTCCTTGGTGTGGGACAGATGCTAGCCGGTTAGGTCTCCTTCTCTACTGTTTCCGAGCTATTTCAAGCGACAGATGCCAGAGCTGGCTCGGTTTCAGCTTGAGCATTTCTGTCATAGCCCTGCCTTGAGCCCAAATTCTGACCTTTACTATATGAAATAAAGTATTTATGAACAAGCAGTGGCTTGATCCAGAGCCGGCTTAGAGCAAATGTCAAGTGTCAAGTCAGTCTCCTGCCTCCTTATACCACCTGCGTTAGGAACCTGGATTAGACCCTAGACTACAGCACCGACTGCCTTAGGCTTTATGGGTCTGGAGAGACATAACTTATTAACAAAGAGTTATTAAATTTTTATCAGTTTTATAACAAAATGTAAATGCCTTCTATGAATCTACATTGTATTCATTATCATTTAAAATGTTAATTAAGTCAAAGCTGCATTTAATTCAGTTCTAAATGTGCCTTTGGGAGGAAGCTTTTAAAAACAGCTGCAGGATTGAGAAGCTCATTGATGCTGGGAAGTTGTTAGTACCACTTTTCAGGATAGGTCCCCCAAGTTGATTGCCATCTTGAGTCTTAGCTAATTTGTGTTGATGTTATTGGGCAAAGTCTCAAATTAATATTGAACCTATAACTGGAGAAAGCTATCAACTTGAGCTAATCAGAGATATGCTTTGATGTGTAATGGGTGTTCTTTTCAAATTGCTTCCTAACTAAAATGAACAGTTGATTCTTAAATCTCATCTTTTCATACTCTTGTAATTTTTTTCTTTTTTTTTTTTTTTCTTTTTTTCATTTGATATTCTTATTGGCTGATTCCTTGTATAATTCAGGGAAAAATATGTTCATTGACTTGGAATGTGGTCCTTCAGATTCATAGTAAAAGAAGTCCTCTGGCCTAGGTCTTCTACATTTAATGTGATCTGAGGTGATTGTAATGTATAGAAGTAGGTTCTTATTGAAATATACAAAAGACCACAATATAGTATCAACATAAAAAGTAGAATGCAGTTTATTATAAATAAACTGGAATAAAAGCCCTCCAAACCCAGTTAAAATGTGCTTGCATTATGTATGGGACTGTTACTTGCTTTTGATGCATTTTGATAGAAGAACAGGAGAAGGAAGGAAAAATTCAAGCACAGTATTTCCACCATGTGATTATTTCACTGAGACCCTTAGCATCTTTAATATATGGGTACCTCTATACAGGTAGCTAGTCACATCAGGTATAGTGTGACCACTAATGTCCCTACTATGTGATTTGTACTTTTAGAATTGCTTGTAGTAGGTCCATAGAGTTGTCCAGCCCTCAGCCTGAAAGCCAGAAGCAACTTGTAGGACAAGTGTTTCTGGGTCATCATATTTTCTACTGAGTACCTAGAACCAGGGTACATAACATTATGTATTCTCTATGTGCTACATGAACAGAGGAGATTTTTGTTATGTAACTCTGTATGTGGTTCTTGAAGTGCCACAAAACAAGCACCCATCCTATATCATTGATTTAACTGAGGTTATAGTAGATAAGAGGGAGTTGAACAGATGAGGAAAAGTTTTATTTTAAAAGAAATCATAGATATATTTGTTTTTATATGTAAGTTCTTAAATATTTTTCTAATATACTTTAAAAGAGGTTAAAGTTCAGTTGTTGTACTTCTACTGTTGAGACCATTCACCATTCCTGATACAGCTTTCCTTGTGATACTTATTACTGAATGCTGTAATGCTGTGGTTCGCTTCTTATCAATGACTTTAGGAAATATACTGTGTACTACCTCACACATGCTTCACTGATACTGATCAGATCCTTTTAGCACAGTAGAATTGTTCTGAAAAGGAAGGGTGGAAAAAGCATTATTACTGTGTAAGATGTGGCCAGTTCATCTGGTTAAAAAATCATGCGGACATTTTAATTTAACTGGAAATTCTACCTAGGCAAATGTGAAACAAAAATGGTACAAGACAAAGATCTCAGTCTTGACCGTGCCTCTGACTTTCCATGTGGCTATAGCTCTTTTTCCATCTAGAGACCAAGACTATTGTGTTCTCAACAGAAGATGTTACATATTTTGCTAAAAAGTGCTTTGACATCCTTACATTTTCAAGTCCTGAATATAAGCCTGGGTATCCTTTTGACATAGTGATTCCTCTGCAGAGGCCAATTTTCATGTTTTCTGAGCTTTGCTGAAGGAGGTCAGATCCATGGCAAGGAGAAGAGGAAAGTGAAATGGGGTACATGACAGAAAGGAGGAATGGAGAAATTACTAGAGCTGCTTTGCTGCTTTCTAATTTAGAGAGGTTTTTAAAGGGGATAATATCTAAGAGGGCACGAAGAGCTTCTGTTTATCTGCATCAGCAGAGAAGAATCTCTTTAGATTGCTGGGGAAAAAAAAATCATCTGCAGTTTTTAACTGTTTCTAAACTTTAATTGGAATGTAGACCTCATTTACTGTGAAGAGCTGCTGAAGAAAATCCAAAAAATCATTTTAACATCTCTGATCTTTGTCATGGAGTTTTCTTTTTTCATTCTTGCATAAAATATTTTGCTTGCACTAAGCATGTTGCTTTCTCCATTTCCGTGTTTCTGATGTTATCTTCACTCTCTTAACTCCATGGTGTTATATGTTGTCTGACACAGCATGTCTGACAGTATGGACAAAGAATTTATGTCACCATAGCTATGCTATGGAGGAAGACTGGCAACAAGAAATGGATGTCCTGTTCTTAAGTGAACTCTTGCTGGAAGGGACTAGCATGTGTACCATCTAGCAGTGTAGATGGTCTATTTTACAACTAGCATCTCTTCTATAGTACTTGCATGATCCCATATGGGACATAGTGCTTGGACTTTTAGTAAAAATAGAAGTTGTAATATATGGACAACAACTTAAAGTCAAGATAAATATTTGTGTAGCTGATAAAGTTTCATCAGCTAATAGAAGTAAGATTTTTCTAGCAAAGAATAAAAAACGAGCATGAGTTTTGAGCTTAACGTAGAGATGATGCTTATTCCTGTTCCATGAGTAACAACATGAGGTAAAATCCATAGCTGCAAACTGATAGCGTGTTTCATTAACGGGTATTTGTACAGTGATTTTTCTTTTTTTTTAATTTATGCTATATCGCTATTAAAATTATTCCTGATCTACCAAACCATGCAAGGACTGTCAGGTTCTCTGTGATCACAAGATAGGTGGCAAAAAAAAAAAGTAATACAGTAGTGCAGGGCGTGAAAATGAATATAATTCATATGATGAGGCAGCAGAATAGTGAAAAGAAGTGAGATGCACCACTGAATAGAACGGGATGTACTTTTCTGGTTTCCACTACATAGTGGCCTTTACAACATTTCCCAAATTTGCAGATGACATGCTAATTTTTCTCACTAATAATAGAATTGGACTCATAGCCATTTTTTAATCTTGTCGTGGTTTTGACAAGAAATACTGGATTTTTTTGCTTGGCTTTGTATGTAATCAATAAGCTTTCCAATGTCAGGGCAAGAAACAAAATAGCAAAATACATTTTACTAAATCTTGAATGCCAAGAACAGCTTTTGATATTCCACAAAAAAAAAATATTTATCCTATTGTGTGACATTACACATTTTCAAAGTGCTATTCAAATTAAATTTTAACTGTGGATAAATGATAGTTTGTGTAAATTGAGACATGAAAATGTTTCATTTTACATACAAAAAAAATCTGCTGAAAATTCTCATTTAGTAGAGATATAATGTATTCCATAGTTCTTAAAAGCTTCATGTTTTGCACCAAGAGCTTGTGTTCCACAGAAGAATTGTTCAAGGAAAGATGAATATATACATTTTAAAAGCATTTAATTGTGTATATTTTGGTTGTTTCTAGTCCAGAGTCTTACTGCACTGGATAACAATATGTACCTTATTGATTCCTTCATTCATACAAAGTAGAAAAGACAGGAGAACAAGTAGACCTGGGACAGATGTCAGTCTCAGCGCAGATTCTGTGGTGATAATCATAATGCAAGGACCTTCAGAGACTGCAATCAGTAATGTAATCCTAGCTATTTGACAGAATCCTTTCATAAAAGGAGTCCAACTTACAGACATCTTACACTTTGAAGAGTTTTGTGGCTTAGCAAAGGCCTTTGCTTATATTTGGAAGAGAAGCAAATGAATACGCAATTTGCATTAACATAGAAGTGTCAAGCCAAAGTTCTGTGATTGCATAGTATAAATTTGTCTGATATGACATCAGTCTGGAATTCTGTAAGAGCAGGAACTGGCATTCTTTTAACCCATTGACATCAGATACTTCTGCATGTTGATTTATGTAGTGTGCCCTATACCTAAATTTTCCTCTTCTCAAGCATGAGATTATTTTAACTCTTGTTTCAGATATCTCCTGTGATCACTACCACCTTATGATTATAGCTTGGTCTGTAGAACTTTTTGCTCTCTCTTTTCTGTCTGTCTGTCTTTACTGAATAACTCCAGAAAACACTATCTCCTGCTTGAATGAAAATGCATACTCTATTTTTGGATTCAGGATTTATGCTTTTATCACATCTAGTAGCCAATCAAGCTTTTAATAGTCTTTTTGATTGGCTGATTGAATCTGTGAATGCTGCAGCTCATTCAGTCACAGTTTTACTGGTATTTCTCATGCTAAAAAGCGAAGTTCTTGCTTTGCATCTGAAATTGTAGCTTGAGGGAATGCAAGTTTTATCTTTAGGCTCATATATTCAGCCTCAGTACTCAAGCCCCATGTACTCCTCAAGAAATATCCTGAAGTTGTCCCTTGGGTCCCACAGATTTCCTCAGCAGTATCCTTGAGTTCTGCCCATGAGGAATATAAAATATGTCAAAATATGCATTTGTTTTTCATCTGCCTTTAGCATATGAGTCTTTTGCCTGCCCTCCTTCTCCTCAAGCAGGACAAAATAAAATCCTCAGAGGTAGAGCTCCAAGCAATTCACTTCTGGAAGATGACTTTCTTGACAGCTGTCAGTGTGCCCTGAGTGCTGGATTTCTGGATGCTTTCAGTATCTGACTCTCAAAACATCTGGCAACAACATTCTTTCCAAATATATTGACATCCTGTGGCATTTGTGGTTGATATAGTTGCTTTCAGGGTAGTAACAGACCTGTAAATCTTCTGAAATGTTATGTATCATTTTTTTAATTTGTTGGAGAGAGTTCCTCCTCCTCCAGGTGACTGTGTATTTTATTGTGAAACGGGTGTGATAATTACAACAGAAGTACTAGCAGTTCTGTGGCTTCCTGCAGAATTTTCTTTCTTTCTTTTATCAGTCACCTTTCCTCCTTACTGTGCTACCTGCTTTGACAATGAACATCATCTATATTTAATTTTATACTCACAGAGAATAAGTGATTCCCCTGGTATAACACTGAGCACATCAAACATTCTGCAGGACATAGCTAAGCAACCTGAGCGACTAATTCAACAATTTGACAATTTTCTCATACAAATTCTCTATTACCTTCTTTCCTGTCCTCTTGTTTCAGTGCATTATGTACTAAAAGTGCAAGTGCTGCTGTTAGGTTACCTTTGCTTTCTCCAGTAATGTCCATATTCTCATCACGGTTTGGTTAATGAAACCAGAAGTACACAGCACAATGCATTTACCTTTGATGAAGTTTTCTTTCTAAAGCTGTTCCTTGTCATGGGTTGTGATCACTTTGCGTGATCTCCCTGATCCTTGTCATGAACTAAGTAAACTTGACATCTCTGTGTAGCTTTAGTAACAAAGTGAAAAATAAAAGCATTTCCCTCTTAAAATAATTCTGAATTGTTCTAACTTCTGCACGTATTTCAGTGTTATCAGTGTAGTATTTTTTAATATTGGAGAAATAATCAGGAGGAATTCCTAACAGTATTTTTATAATGTATTTTGTATGGAGGTATTTTGATCGTATGTAGGTTTTATTTGAAAAGTAAGATCCTTGCTAAATGCATACATCCCTTCGAGTACTCTTTCTGTTAGAGATCTAAACACCGTTGTAAATAACAATGTTATTAGTTATCACCACTGGATTTCTTATGCTTTATTTTCCACCCTTATTAAATTGCCAGCCCTTCCTTCCCCATAACAATTGATTTCAGCCAAACTACTGATTGTTTTGGCAGAGATGTGAGTATTATTTCTTTTGTGGGTTCTTTTGCAGATACAGTCAGAGGCAGGCATCACATTTCAATTTTTTATTTTTATTGTTATTATTATTGTGTAGTTTTGCTTCATTTTGCCATTATTTACCTAGAACTTATGTGCTATACTTCCCTAATTTTCCATAGCAATGCATTATATTACATCTCCTTTTTGCTATTACTATTTTTGTTAATATTTTATAGATTTATTCTTAGTTATTTAAATCTAGGTTGTATTTTATATTAATACATTTACCAGGTGATACCCTTTTTGGTACGCATTTATTCAGAGAAAAACAGATTTACAACAAAAGAGTACATTGTAGAACTCACTAAAGTAGGGAGTACTTGGGGGGAAAAAAAAAAGTTATTTCCTAGTGTTGTGAAGTGTATTTTTCTGTATTATCTGTAAATGATAAAACCAGCACGTTTAACAACAGTCTTTTTAATACAACAGGTTCATTCTATTTGATTAACTCTGATATTTACCCTGTAACTTACAGTACTTTGCATAAGAGAATTGGTTTATCAGCAGTTAGCATTCCTTTCTTTTATGAAAACCATACTTTAGGTAACAGAATATTGTTAAACTGCAACCAATGTGCTAAAAATCTGTCTTCTAGCAATAACATTTCTATGTATAAGAGCATCTGAGAAATACTGTTCTATAAGTATGCCTAGATTTGAAGACAGGAAAACAGCAGTGGGGTTTGAAGCTCTATATAACCAGCAGGTGGTGGTGCTGGCTTAGAAATAAGTAGCAGCTGAAAATCCTCCAAGAACTTCATGTATTGCTTTTGTGAGGAAAAAATGAAAAATGTTTAAAAAAAAAAAAAAAATTAGTGGCCCATTTTAATTGTATAGCAGTATTTCAAAATAGGTATATACAATGTAAGTACTTGTATACAAGACCAGCATGTATGTAAACATGGACAGCATTTTATATTTAGTTTACATATGAAAATGATATTATGACCTCAAAGGTAACAGTCATGTGAAGACTTCCGTCCCAGAGGAATATTGCCTCTGAACCTGAAAGCGTAGTTGGGATCACTGAGCCTGATCCTGTTAACATTTAATAAATGGAATTTTTTCCACTGATGTGGATGAATGTTGAATAAGACTGACGATAAGAAGAGTTAAATGTCAAGTTTTCAGTTCTTCTTGTTCAGAGACACAGACACTTCTACACCCTTTGTACAGGGGTAAAGAACAAGCTAAAGGAAAAAGAAATTCAATGGTAGTGAAGTTTAAAAAATAAAAAACCAAAACAACACAACAAAACAAACAAACAAAACTCCTCAATTTATTTGTGGCATATTAACCACCTAGTAAAAAATCCAAACTGAGCAATTTCCTCTAGACTGTGTGTTTTGGAAGTAAGACAACACACTGGAAAGCAGAGGAAGAATTAAAAATTATTTTAGAATTTAAGAATGCAGTCCCCTAGATTTAAAATAAGTTTATGAAAATCTACTCTTTACTGAACAATGCTGTACTGCCAGAGAAATGGTCACGAGGACCTAGGATGTCTTCTTCAGGAAATGTGTTAATGAAAACACCTTAATCACAAATTTATTTTTAAACTTGTCATGAGCAGGGTAGATAAAAGGTTATTTAAGTTTAAAATTTCAAAATATGCAGGTTGGAACTGCACTGTTACAATTATGTATTTTTTAGGTGTTGAGACAAATTGGCACTTTGAACTGGAAAACAAAAAATTAATTCTAATTAGATTTCTACAGGCTGAAATCTACACTTCTTAATGTTCTCAGGAAGGAAACAGTTGCAGCAAGGACTAGCTGAAAATTGTGGAGTCCCTCTTCAAAGCAGTCAGCATATAAAAATCCCTTTCCTATGCCCTGAAATACTCTCCCTTCCTGAGGAACCTAATCTATGCAGTAAATACAAGATTTCTGATCCCAAGCAGCAGAGTAATCACCAAGAACTCCTGTGCTTACTTTCTCCCTTAGTTGCTTCTAGGCATTGTATATTTTCCAACTGAATTTAATGGAGCTGAGAGAGTGTAAACATCAAAGTGTTCATAGGCAAAATGGTGAGTGGACTTTCAATTTATTATTTTAATTTTTAATTTATTTTAATTTTTGTCCACATATTGAACTTTACTGGTTTTACTAGTAACTGATCAGATTGTGAGCATAGTCTGTCACAAAGAGGAAACTTCCTTTACTTTGTAGTACAGTTTGGCAGAACTACATAACAATCTACCCTTGCTAGTGCTGCAGCTTCTCCCTCCATGTCCCTTACAGTTGGTGTCAAAATCCAATGTGAGGTAACAGGATAAAGGACTCTGTATTGCTATGTATTGAGAGAAGGATAGTCTATGACAATGCACTGAATTTAGAACTATGGGTGTGGAAACACAACAATTTGCTGTGATGCTACTCTGAAAGAATCCCCCAACAGAGTGCCTTTTGGCTTTGCATGCCATACCTTGGGGAACTGTTAAAGGATCACTCATAAGGAAACCAGTATCCTTTAGCTGACACTGTATTTTTTTCAGAAAAGAAAAATAAAACATAGAAATATAAATATTACAGTTTTTTGATGTTGAGGAGATACACTTTCATGTCCAATTAAAAAAATTAAAACCACTGTAATAACAGTTTACTGTTATCACATATGCATGTGGTATTTTTTTATGGAATGTACTTTCTAAACAGCAATAGCAACCTCACCATCTTATATCTGGTAGATCTGAGAAAACTGGTGATTAACAGCCACATTTTCAGATAATTTGGTCACTTGAGTCTTGGCAAGAGCTATAAGGAAATCCACTAAAAGGGAGTTGACTTCAAGTGGGCAACCCAAAGCTGTGTAACAGATTGGTGGTAGAACAAAATCCCAGTCAAGAGATTCCTAGTTCTCTGTTTGTAGCCATGGGATCATCAGGTAATGTATTAAAAAGTTAACATGTGGCTTTGAGCAATCCTTTTGTACTTTGCTTCTGATAGATGCAGCAGCTGGAACTCTAAAATTGGAGTTCATAGATGCTTATGACACAATAGGACAGACACACAGGGTCTGAACAGCTTTTTTCTGACACACAGGGGTAATGTTTTGCTGTTGCTTCTTCTCAGTGTTCAGATAGCAGAACAGCTTGTCATAGTGAAATAACAGAATTTGAAATTTAACTTGATAACTATTTACACTCGCCATGTCGGATGAGAGACTTTGAATTTCCTTATTCTCCAAAGTGCATTTTCAAAAGACAAAGTCAGCTCCCTTCACTTTGATGTTTGTCTGGAGGACAGACCCTCATGAACGCAGACCATGTTCTGTTTTAAGTTCTGCAGTTTAGACACATCTCTCTTTTTCACTCTTTCCCAAAATAAACTTTATTTTATCCAAATAGTATTCTGTATGCAACATGTGGAGGAGTCAATTGGACAATTAAATGGGCAGGGGGAAAATCTCCACTGATGCTTTTTTTTTAACTTTTCATTTGACAGTTTCCCTATAAAAATATAATGACTTGAATAAACAATTACCGAGTGAATCATAAATTGAAAAGGCAATGGAGAATGGAGACTAAAAATAAACAGAAATATATGAGGAGTACTAGAATCTAGATCAGAAAAGATGCTTGAGGTTGGATGCACCTATGTCGTAGTCTAAATATAATTTAGGATTTGATTAGGAATTAATTAATGCAGCTTTTGTGAAGGGAAAGGGAAGATGGTTGTTACAGACCCATAGTGTCACTTCATGTATATACTTATGTATAGGAAGGAGAAACCATGTCAATGAAATCTGAAGCCTTTCTTCTCTACATTGCTCAAGCAAATTGTAAAATGATGTATATATGGGAAAGGCTTTCTTCCTGCCCCAATTTATCAGCCTGCTTCTGAAGCATGAGATGTAAACAGCTCCTGTTCTAAAATCCACCGAAGTCAATGTGTTTTCTTTGACTTCAGTGGACTTCAGAGCAACCACAATTTGAACAGCCTTTCAAACAGAAGTGGTTTGCTACTTCTTTGCTTGCTGAAATCATAGTAAAAGAGAAGTGATAACAACTGGTATCTCTATAAAGTATTCATAATAATTATGGTCTTGAATTAAACCAGAAGAGAAAAGAATAAAACAATTACAGTTCTACAGTAACCTTAAGGTATTGCTCTACCCTTAAAAATAAATTTGTGTAAAACCATACCCTGGACTTTTTTCACTAAAAGATTCAGGTTAAAAGTTTGCTCAGTTCCCAAACACCTTTGCAGTCTATCTTTCATTCTATATACACATGTAACTCTAAAAGCTCAGGAACTTAAATTTCATCATGGTTTCACAGAATATCAGAGCAGCCATCTAGAATACATAACAGGATCCAGCCTAGCAAAATTCCACATTTTCTATTAACTTTTCTTTTCACGGTGTTCAATGAAAAGCAAAGATGAGGAATATATCTGTAGCTGAGTTTCAATCCTTTATGGTGAGGAAAATTAAGACTGAAAGACTGTGTAATATTAATATAAAATTTAAGCATTGGATGCAAATAGGAAAAAAAAAAAAAGTAAAGCCATGCATTTGTCGTTTAATTTTATGTGCCAGGCACAAGCCTGGGACAAAAGGAGGTGGGGGGGGGGCGCTGTTGAAGACAAAAAGTGTGTTTCTTGGGCGGGAGTGTTTCAAAGAGAATTTCTCATGTAAGCACCATTCGGTATCTGTAAAATGTTCTAAGATGATGTGTTCTTGACATTCTTGGATGTTGATGTTTTCTTATCTGCTTCAGATGGCACATAGTGCAAGTGAGCCTCACCTGCTTTTCTAATGTTACTAGTATATAGAGATATGCAGCAGATTTGTTTCTCTTTGTTTAAAAGAGGAATGAAGTGCATTTCCCCGAGTTTGTAATGCATGTAGAAACCAAAACAGTAGCCCTGTTTCATTCGAATTGCCATTTCAGACACCAAGCAAACACTGCTCTGCAGTTTCTAAAATTAACATTCTTATATCTCATCAAGCACCATTGCATTGTAGTATCTATTCAATTATTTCATTACATGTTACCAGTAAAAAAATCAAGAAAATTTGCAAAATAGTTCATTGGCGTAAAGTGATTTTTAAAGGGGGCGAATAATATTTTTTTTCCAACGAAAAAACAAATGTTCTGATTAAACCATATTTCAATACTATGCTAAATTCCAATGCCAACTGATTGGGCACATATTCTTTTCTGAAACTACCTTTGATAAGAAATGCATTACAAACTCATCAGTTTAGCTTCCTGTTAACAAAGAGACAGCAGCCGTCTGGATTATTCTAGATCCGCAGTGAAACTGCCACACTATGTATGCTCAAACTAAAGCTGTGCAAGTTTGACAAGGGGCAGATGAATCCAGGAGTTATTGTGCAGGGGTTTAAGTCTTTGCGGCAGCTGACGGTTGAAATAATCATCTATACATCGCTCTGAGCTAGCTGGGGAAAGGTTGAAGCTGTATATTTTCAACATATCTAGCCTAATGGTTAATCTGTTGTCTTGTACAGGGGGTGCTGGGTGGAATCACAGCAATAGCTGACAGTTTGGAGGAATTGCTGTGGGTATTTTCAGTTGCCTGAGTCACAAAGTGGTAGGTAGCAAAGTCTAAACAGGCTTGTCATTGAAAGAGGAATGTCATGCTCACTGTCACTACCATCAAAAGACCTCTTGTAGCCAAAAACTCAATCAACATATTGATTATTTGCATTTAGTAATACAGAGCTGCAGCTTGTCTTCACCCGCCACGTGAAAGCTGAGCTTTATAGAAGACATGCCAGATTACAGGATGGTGATTGCTCTTTTGGAGGTCATCTGGGAAAATGCTGTAGGAGAAAGAGAAACAGTTAAGTGGAAGGGAGAAATAAAATATTTTTTGAAACTAAGATAGTTTCACTGTTAAAAACACTCTCTATACTTCTTGTGCTGGATCTGGCATATCTGCACAGTGACATGGCATTACTCACTACAGAGATTAAGGGGGTGCAGTATGAATTAGACTGAAACAAAAATGAAGTATCTGCAAGTGACAGCTCTGGCTGATGGCTGACTATGAAGGAAAACACTGTGCTAGTGTCTGGCGAAAAACGGTGCTGAAAGCCTAGCAGCTGATAGAGATGGGGGAGGAAAGGAGCAGTGGGTATCGGTGGTGGTTGTTTAGAATGTCTGGTTTTGGTCAGGATATTTTTTCTCCTTTAAAACACATTTTCATCTTCCCTTCCAGGCAAATCATGCTGAAGCCCGTTTCAGCCATTTTGTTGAAAGCACTGTACTGGTATTCTGCCTTGTTACATTTAAATTAAAGCTCAGCCCAGTTTTAAGTTATGGCAAGTGTATGCTCACAAAGAATAAATAGAGATTGCCATAGGCATTAGATTAACTACATTGGTTGTTTTAAAAATGTTCAGGGAGTTGCAGATTGCATTTCAAATTATCTTCATTATAATAAATAAAATGTATACAAATAGAAACAGGCATGATTCCCTAATGCGGTCTGTAGGCAAGTGCGTAGTCATTGAGCTCGAAAGGGAGTTCTTGAGGGTGGGGGGAGGAATAGGAATGTATGCAGCTTCAAAATACCTTTACATAAATCTCATTAATATCTGACAGTTTATAGACATTATTTTTTATCTGCCTAATATTGACAGGTTTCCTGGTCATATTCTGTGGAGCATTTACCAAAAGCAGGTAGTGTTTACCCAAGGTGCAATTAGGAAATAGTACAGAAAACGCAGAATTTCTTACTTTACTCTTACCCACGTCCTTAACATTTACATTCTGTTTACATTCTCAGAAAAGCTATTCAAAGTTTGCTCTCAAAATGACCAGTAAGTGTTAACAGTAATAATGCCTTATGGGTACATGACAAGTGTCCTGAAAACTTCTAATGAGCTTTGGCAGAATAAACAATGCAGGCAGCACATTCGTCCTTTGACCATTTGCGTTGAAAGTAGCAAATGTCATATTAGGTAAATAAAAACTACTCTAACTATGACTAGAAAATAATTCTCTTTTAGTAGACTCACTGGTGATAAACTCATCGTATACTTAGAAGAGAACCCTTGGATTTGGAGGTTGTGGGTTAACATTGCATAGTGGTTAGAACAAATTACCCCAATCTAGACAGTTCGGTTGCAAAATCTAGTGAGAAGGTGACAGTATGTAAGGACGTATTTAGTTCCATATAATTAACAGCAGTCTTTGTTTCCAAAATGTTTTCCATGGAAATCAGCACTCATACTGGTGCAACCAACCAATCATATTTTTAAGACATTAATAATAAAAAGAAAGAAACTTTGCTGAACATCAGGATACCATAAAAACATAAATGTTTTAGGTTCTGCACAGTGTAGTATGTATCTGCAGAAGTGACAGTGTTGGTCTGTATTTCTCACCTGGTTGTATAATACTGCTTAATCTGAAAGCACATCTTGGGTTCCGAATTGCACCTTTGTGCTTGCACATGTAGTTCCATGTGTATCCTGATGCGTTTGTGTTTGTGGCACAGTGTGCCTATACAACTTGACAGGCTATTTAGACTAAAAATAACCAGTTTTACTCTTCTAGGGTAAAAACATATGGTTGTATTAGAGTAATGGAGAAAGATAATTATTTCAACTACAGATAGGTTATTCAGGTATTATACTATAATCTTTGCTTTTCAAGATCGAGTAAAAAGACATGAGCTGAGCCGTAAACTGTTGGAGTCGGAAACTTATCTATGAACAAGGTATTTTGCAGTCACCCGCTGTGGGGCTTCTTCCATTTCCATCTGAAGCTGATGAGGTCTCTTCAGAGGCAGGAGGTTAGAGGTCATGGGATGAAACTGGTATTTGGAACTATTAAATCTGGGAATAGTTTGACAAAAAAATAGCAACTCTGTTATCCCCATTGTTTAATGTTTTGCTTTTCAGTGGTAGTACCTATTCAGACTGTTGAAAACAAAGGGAAGTAGGATATGTTTTAAGCAGCTCAGTCTATGTTCATGCTGAACAAGATCATGTGATGCTATTAAATATGATGTCAAGCTCAAGCTATTAAGCCATACAGAAAGACAAGGTATTTTATTTCTGGATCATGCTGTGCCACAGCAAGCACAAAACCTTGGGAAAGCTTGCTTATGTCTGTATGGAATATGCCATAAGACATACACAGTTAAGGAATTGCTTAGTAGTCAGGTCTGGTATCTGAAAACATCTCCAGAAGAGACTGTTAAAAGATAATGATGTTTCTTAAACAACTTGGTTGGAGGGTGAATAAGCATTATTAATAGATTTTGGTCTTCCTCCATTGCATGTGAATATACTTTGATGCAGGCATGTATATTTATAAAGACTATTTCCAATATTACTGTGTGGAGTTTCAAACTGAATTGATACATTTCAAAGTGTTTAAATATATCTTTGACCCGTGACTTGTGTAGGGAGATAGGTCTCTGCAGATACATTTTTTTTCATCTGAAAATTGTTTCACTAGAGGAATAACAAAGACAGAAATACAACACTTGACAAAACCCCAGTAACTCCAAGGTAAGATTGCTGATTTTTGAGTAGTCTATCCAGTATGATATACAACATTTTTCTGGCAGTTTTACTAATCAAAGATATAAGCTATCCTCCAATTATTTAAAATCTATGTAAACTCTCATGAGTATGCATTATTATAATTATATTTGAAATGTTACTAATATTAGCAAAGAGCTGAATAATGTTGTTAGATTCTCGTTCTGTTCTCACTGATTTTTCTATGCACCTTATTTGGAGTAGTAGCAAGCCATCATTTGGAAATCATGGAATTGGAATGGATACTTTGTCACCAAATAGTTGAACCTTGTTAAAAAGTATATTCAAATAACTCTTGTAATTCACATATAATCACCTTTTTCATGAGAGAGACAGATTTTGTCCTTGAACACAAATGTCAAGCATGTGGATGCTATTTACATATCTTTCCCATTAGCAGATAGTGTTTTGAGCTGATGGTAAACTAGACAAAGATGCCAAAAAACATGCCGACCTCCTCAAATAATTTGGAGCTACTGTCTACTCAAATTTCTTCATGGAAACTTTAAGGCAATTGAAACATATGGAAATAATGCTGCAGAATTTTCAGTCCATAAACTACTCCCTACCTAACTTTCTCACCTCATAATACATAGCACAAATATAAGATTGTATTGGCTCAGTAATATACCTTCTTTTCTGTAATATACTCAGAATGAAACAAGCATTAGGAGAAAATAATTGCTGCATATTTTTACCAGAAAAACATTTTATTATTGTCTTTTACAGAGGATGGCATTTGTTAGAGTTATTAATGTAGAGGGTTGATATATTAGAATATTGATTTGAATTACAACTTTTATATATTAGAATATCAATTAGCTTTGATAGATCAGAAATAGAAGACTAAGAATCACAGTTGCAAGCTAAATCCATACTTAGGAAATTAAATTTATTAGCTTTCTTTTCAGAGGTGCTATGCATGACCTCTTGAAATTTACAGTATTCAAGCACTTACGAATACACAACTACTTTTATGTAGATTCCTAAACATCAATTTAATTTCATAAGTATGCTTGCACAATTCTGAAGTGTTGACCTTACTTTTTCTATGATTCTGTATTTATTTTAGTAGCAGCAGAGTGCTCTACCTCCCCTGTAATTTTCAGTAGATTCAAAGGAATAAACATCTTCCACAGCTAGTAAATCTCAAAGCATTTATCAACATGTGGGAAATAAGTGTTGCCTGAGACATACTTACCCGAGGATGGGATTATTGCTTAAAGATGATAATATTGTGGAATAATCCTTTCATAAGTATTCTTTTATAAAAAGCCATTTTTAGAAGAAAAACTAAAGGATGCTGCAGGTATAAACCTTTATTTCAGCTGTAGAAACTGATACTTTAAGCTTTAAAGTCTGTATTTCCACATAATATAAAAATTTATTAATGCCGGTGGTTTGAAATAATTTTTAATACAAAGCCATTAATTTAAATTTTTTCTTATTATTTAGAAGTAAAGAATGCAGCTAGATCAAGTTACCCAAAAGGTTCATATCAATTCAAGAATGCAACTACTAATGCATTGGTTGGTGTCAAGTCCACTGAAGGAATCCCGGAACCTGTTCCACTTGTTAATAACCGTAAAGGGAGCCTCTTTCTACCCAGCAACCCCTCGCTGCTGCACCTTAACTTATTGAGTTCTGTTGAACAAGGAAAATCTACATACTGTAGGTTGCAAAGGGCACTCAGCTTGCCTGTAAAATACCGCTACCACTCCCAAAAGCCTGGGTTGAACCAAGATCTCCGTAGGTAGCCCCGTAGTTGGATGCATAAAGCAATACAGATTGGTTTGTGCATGGTTTTGCAGTCTGTTTTCAATGTGACTATGACATTACTAATGCTCTGTTAAGTGCTTACAGATGTGGGTTTCTCCATATGTGGTGATTAATAAGTTAATCAAGATAGCTAGTCAACTAATGTTTCTGGGTGGTTTGTGCTTTACCTTTTTATAGTTTCTTTACTCTGAAGCATTTACATGCTAGGCAGAATGAGCTTACCAGGTATTCCAGTTTATGTAACATAGATTTTCAGTAACATAGATGTTATTTCAAATTCCATCTCTTCTTGGGATCTAAAAAACAGTGTCTGTAAACTGTTCTGCTAGTGACATGGGAGCAGCAGTGAAGAAGACATTTATTTAAAAAATGGTAACTAAGTAATAAAGAAGAAAGTTAGGAACTTTCCACAGTTTCTGAAAGACATACCCTTTATTTTGCTTAAAATTAAAATTAGGATAAAAGGCAAGTAATATGTTGTTACAGATGTTCATCTCCACATTAAGGCTGCAAAAATTACCAGCACATCTTAAATCAATTCATGGAACATTGTCTGGAGGTTATGTAATTGAAATAATGAATCCTCTTTACTCAAGAATAAGCAAACATATTAAAACATCAGTGTAACTTTAAATTAAACTCCAGCATGAACTGGAGCACCTGAAGCCTCATTAGGCTTGCCTGACATTTTTTTAGCACTGAGTTTTCCTGAACTGCAAAACTGTTGGATTCTCTGCCTATTAGACAAGTGAACACTGGGTTGTTACAAAAGTCCATTAAGTGTTACACTTCGGGGTGTGCAAAAAAGCTTTTGAATTTTCTTAGGACTGAAATAGGCTGAATTTGGTTCTGATTCTATAAAATCCTGCGTCCAATTCATGAACTTATTTACAATTTTTATGAAAGCTGGTAAAGAAATTCTGCATAATATGCGACTGTATTTTAATACAAATCCTGTAGCATAAAGACATCAAAAATACTAAAAATGGGGACTCATTCTCATTAACAAAAGCACTAGGTGAAACATACAATAGCATAGTTGAGTTGTCATATATCACAGCCTATTATTCAAATATGGTTGTCTTTCATAAGAATAAGTAAATTTAAGACTCCCTTTTAAATTAATGTAGACACAGGAACCATAAAACTAAAATATTTTATGGCTTTACTAGAAATCTTAAATGTATTTCTTTAAACATGCAGGAAATCGCGTATCTGAAGGACAATAATTAAATGTGTTTTATATCCTACTTACTAATGAGAAGCTACTTCTGAGTTATCACACATTTCAGCTTCACAGATTCCCTTCCCCTATTCTTATGGAGCTGTGTTTCTAAGCTGCAGATGCCTTCCAAACTCTATGCACAGATTTCACTGAAAAATAAAATCTTCTTTGGATGTGATACAATTCAGATAGATCCCCTTTCATTGCTGCAGTAAGAATAAATGTCTTCCTTGCTTAAGCAAGGCATTGCTTCAGCAACAAATTGAGAGGCTTTGCTAGCAGGTATTAACTAGTGAGCCACATTAACCTTGGACTTTCCAAACAATTGGTGGCAGTAACATAGTTTGAATATGACAATCACATATCAATAAAGGGAGATTATTTATTGTAAATACAGCACCAAAAATAACCTCAAACTGCTAGAAATATAGTTCGAGAAATTGTTATCCTGGGTGATTACTAGTAAGGCTTTGGTTTTTAATTGTACAGTAGGGTAGCATCACCTGGCAGCACAGGAGAGCACAAATGTTGGACAAAATAGTACAAAATATCCTTACTGTACTAACTCTCAGTATTTAAAAGGATCAAACAGGAGTCTTCATAGCTAGCTGAAATCTTGGAAAAGTACTCTTCTTTAATGTAGAATATGCTCTACAGTTGACTTGTACTAATGTAAGATTTTGTACATGTTCTTGATGGCTGTGTATCTTCCCGAAACTGCTAAAATAGTATAACAATACACTACTTACAGTGCAGTGCTGAATCTCATGACAAACATGCTGTAACCCCGTGGTAGCAGATTAAATGAAATTTGGAATTTTTACTACCAAGAGAGTAAAACATATCAGCTGTAGCTGGGTTCTGAAAGGTACATTTCGTATGGTTCTTGTTCCTTTGGTCTTTTAAGTGGTGGATTCATCATATTGGAACTGAATATTTGTATCCTATGAAGAGCAAGAGAGCAGTGTATATCTTGAGAGCCACTTATTGTCTGTGTGGAATAGCATGCAAATTACTTTTTGAAAGACAAGTTTAAAACAAGACTAGACCATTTCCAAAAGAGTAATTTTCAGAAGGTGTTCTGAAATGCACAAATACTTGAACTTTGTTCTAATGAGAAATAGATATTGCTAACAAAATAATTCTGGTCATATTCACTTCATGTTAAAAATATCTAAATGCTGAAGTGATCTAGTCTAATTCAGATAAACTGTCACAGAAAGAAAATTTTAATTCTTATGTTTTTGAGAATTTTCTATGGTCTTATTTATCTCTCGGACAAACAAAGAATATTACTAGACTAATCATCAGTAAGTGTTTCCATTATAGGAATCTGACCTATAAAAAAAGAAAAGTAAATTAGAAGGAAGTGGCTTTGTAATTAGGGATGCTGTCCGAGAAGAAAAGAAAGTTAAGTTA
This sequence comes from Megaceryle maxima, assembly GCA_024605025.1. Classification (NCBI taxonomy): domain Eukaryota; kingdom Metazoa; phylum Chordata; class Aves; order Coraciiformes; family Cerylidae; genus Megaceryle; species Megaceryle maxima. The sequence goes on from JANHGN010006188.1 coordinate 35,419, forward strand.
GTGAACTATATCTTTATTAGGCATTGATTGCTCCGATCTAAGTATTACCTTTTACACCACTCTTTGTGGCATTTATTTCAGGGTCAGTTTTTGTTATTTTGTTCATTTGTTTGTTTTTCTTTTGCAATGCTTACTTTTGCTTTGATTCACTTGATGTGTTAGGTGATACCAGGTCATTTGAAAAGACGGCACATCTGTCTTTTCAGGGCCCAGCCCGTCGGTCTTGACCAAGGTAAAATGAAATTCCATAGCAGACTTGGGCAAACAGACAGATATGACAGGCTAGAATGCAGTCTGTAATAAAATACTGTCAGAAAATGGTTATAGCAGAAGGATATTGCTTAATTTTGTCTGAGATAAGTCTAGGGCAGGCAACATATATTCAAGTTTTGTTGTTGCTCTTACGTAGCACATTGCAAATAGATTTATAGATATTTTTTTTTTCCAGCCTCTGCTTGCGCACTGCTAATGTGTATTAAGATCTTTTAATATAGTTACTACTTCTACTACTAATCTCTTTCCTTTTAGTTTTAAAGTAACATCTTCCTAGGCATCAGTTATATTATTTTCTAGTTACTTTTTCAGTTAATAATAGGATGGGAAAAAAAAGGGTGTGGTTTTCCTTCTTTATATTAGAATAATTCAGCATTAGTATGAATTTGAGAAAGGAGGCATAATTCCCTTTGATAGCACATATAAACCTTATGCACAGATTATCAAGTGCAATAACAATCTTGAAACAGTAAACATGACAGTTAATTCTTATATATGAGTTATTAGGAAGCTGAACTTGTTTAAACAATATGTATTGTGACATAGGTTATCCAAGAGTAGTTTATGATTGGCAAAACCATAAGTGATTTTACATCTGGAAACTGATCTGTCATTGAAAATTCACCTCATCCTCATTAAAAGATTGCATAACACATGCATCCTCTGTTATACAGGTATTGTCTTCCCACTTCCATTTAACCTCATTCTGTTCACTCCTGTTAAAACTCCCTTTTGTGAGAAGGGTAGAGCGATGAGGTCTGACTTGTGCTGGAGATCTGTGCACAATGGCAGGCTGTGTTCACATTCCCAACTAACTGAATCATTGAACATCAAGGCATTGAATATTTTACATCTCTTCATGAAGACTCTGTTGTTTGGCATGTGAGGAGCAAGAACCAACTGGTGTCTAGTTCATTAGCAAAAGCAGGCTGGCAGCTGTTATGTTGGTATTGCAAATAGTACTTTATCTTTCTGGGAATTTAGCAGAGCACTAATTCTACTCTTCTGTAGCACAGCTTAACAGAAAATAACTCTAAGAATAACCCGAATGTGGTTCCCCCCTTTTGTTTTTGAAGTATGAAACCAATTAGAACGCCTGTGTTCAAACCCCTGGTATTCTTCCCTGCTTCTTCAAACCAATCTCTTTGACTAACATGTATTTGATTTTTATTACTGTTGGGCCTATGTTAGCAATGAATTATCAGTGCGTGAATGGACATAGAGTGTGTGGTCTTTGCTACTTCACTTGTATTTCATATTGTACTTAGATCAGTACTTAATCTCATGAGTTCCTTATATTTCCAGTTGAAGATGAGCAGCCATCGACACTATCACCCAAAAAAAAGCAGCGAAACGGAGGTATGCGAAATTCACCCAACTCCTCACCCAAACTGATGAGGTAAGACTGTAAGAAACTCATATCTTCATCTCCTTTCTTCCTTCCTCCTTCTTCTCCTCCCCCCACATCAAAAATAAGGGGAGAGGGTGGAAAAAAAAAAAGATTGTTAGATGGTTTCTGAAAGGCTGAAGTATTTATTCTGTCAGCTTGTCAGCAGTTAATGATAGAGCTGAAAAAAATTCTGTCATGAAAAACAGTTTGAAAAGCTGTTTGAAAAATACATAGGCTTTAAAGTCTTAGCTGTCACCCTGTCCTGTCCGTGTGTAGTTCTTAAACAGCAGTGGCACTAATGATAGCACTAACCAATCAGGGGAACTCATGTGGTTAGTTTGCCTCAGGCAATTCTCTTTTTGTTGGATTCCCTCTGAGTACTGTTTTCTGTACTTAAGGCCATATGTGAGATGTATCATCACAATCAAAAATGAACCTGAATATTACCTTCCTTTTATCCTGTCGATTGAAATCAAATTTCTGTTAATTGATTTAGACTGATAAAAAAGTCTAATAATCTATGTACTTGCCAAAGCAAAGTTCAAAACTAATGCAGTTTTACTCAGTCTAAAAGCACATTAATTATGAAATATAGGGATTTTTAAGAGGGTAGTATATACTCTAAAAGTGGGTAATGAAAATAGCATCGTTAGTGATTTTTTTTTTCCCCATTGTTATGTCTACATTATTTTACACCAGTAAACGTTTGTATAATTATGTCATGTCCTTCCATAGGACAAATTATCTCTAAGAGATTTGCTAAAACTAGAAATCTGTCAGGAAAATGGAATCTGTTAAAATAATATGGCATTTTCGTTGTGTCTCACTGTGCTTCACCTTTTGCCTGATAAAGTCAGCCAGAGCAGGACCAGATAGCAGACGTGGAGTTTTCTAGAAGGAGGCTGTTCTCGCTTTGGTTTTGAGTATCAAAAGTAGCCAGGCTAGAACATCAGTCCATCATTTTATCCAGAATAGCAGAGATTTTCCACTTCATATATACGCACACAGAAAAATGTAAACTTATTTACATATATAAACAGAAACATTCATGCAGTTTGGGGTTTGGTTGTATGCATAACTGTAACTCCTCTGCAGTCCAGGAGGCTAAGTGAAAACAATATTAATTTCTAGTTCTCTCCATATATAAAATTACTCAGGAGTTTTCTTCTTGACAATGATTTTGTTCCTTTAATCATTCTGGATACTTCTAGGTAATATTCCTCTTTGTGTTTCAATAAGTAGATTGGAATTTTCTTTGGCCAGTTACAAATGCATCCGTATTTGTTTATTGTTACTGTGTTATAGGGCATATTCAAGGACATAACTTCTACAAGTTGTCTTCATCTCTGTTTAGACTACAGAACCAAAAGTGAGATTGATTCACAGAAGAAAATGCACCCAGCTGTGACTTTTTTTGCCTATTGACCATCTTCTGTTAAATGTATATCATTAAAAGTTCTCTGCCTTACTGTTAGCTCAGCATTGCCCATATGACACTGATTTACATGCTTGTTTACAGTTAATGAAGAAGAATAAAATGAACATACTGGCAAGCTTCTCATTTTTATGGTGCCAGTTGTCATGCCTGCATTTTTTTCAATTTGCTTACCTTTGGACAGTCTGCTTATCTGGTGCTAATAGTTTAAACCACTTAAAGTTTTAAACATGTGGCAGATTCCCCCATATTAATTTTGGGGAAGTAGAAAGAAAAAGAAAGAGAGGGAGAGAGAGATAAAGAGCTGAAACATTTGGAGCTGAGCACACTGTCCCTGTTTGCTATGTAAAGTATGCCTCATTTCTTTGATCTTGAGTAATAATAATTCTGGGGAGTTATACTGTTTTCATATGCTTCAAAGCTGTGTCAAAGTTTTGCTGCTTAAGGGTACTTCTTTATTCTATTGGCTCTTGGGTACTGAGATGACAGGTCCTCTGTACTAGGTGCAGGCTTTTTCAAGTCATAGCCTTCAGCAAAACATCAAATTACCAAATACAGGGTAACATACTTCTACACAAATGCCTTTCCTGTAGATATATTATACCATATATATTAAATACTTTAGTGTTACACGGTACATTTTATGTGCAATAGAAAGTGATGGTTTGAGGTAGCCTTAGGGGTACTTTTTTCCACAAGCAGAAAAAGCTAGTGTATACCGTATCAAGTATGGTTTTTACAGGACTTTCTGCCCGAAGGCCTTTGTAAATAAGTAATGATCAACAGATTGGCTGTGGGTTTTTGAAAAGCATGCCTGTGTCAGTTTGCATGATGGGGGAAGATTTTCAAAGTAGAGCCTGCTTTCATTGCCTGCTGAAGAGGGACTGAGGGAGAGTAGTCATCCTGAGCCTGAGCTGTCTGCTCAGTAGCACATCAGAATTGCTAAACATGGGTCGAGCAGTGAGTGGAGAACTTGCCAGCCTTCCAAATCCAGACATTGTTTTCTTCCTCTTCACCCTTGCTGCTAAATTTATTCACCAGCCCTATGTTGGCACCCTCAGCCCCTCCCCAGACCCAGCTGTCTCTTTGTCTTACCCTTTATCTACACTGACTTAACTTTAGTTCAAGGTGCTAAATAAGACAAAGTGGATTGAATCAGAAAAGAACTCTGTTAAGCTTTGTGTGTAATGGCCAAACGCTTTTCTCCTTTCTGATAAACAAAGGTGGGTTGTATTATCTGCTATTTTGTATCCTCGTAAATTACCTAAAGTGACAGGTACTTGCTTTCCTGCCCAGAAATCTTCAGTGTATGTCAGCTAAAAGTGCACAATAGGTAAATCAGCTAAAGCACTGTCATGTCTCCAGCTGATATTTATCTTTGCAATATTTTTCCTAAATTTACTTTAAAAGCTTCTTTTCAAATCTAACTTTACCCCTGTCCCTCCCACAGAAACAACTGACTACTTTGCAGACTTTTCCTCAGCTATGGTCCTGGATCTAGAGGGGGCCTGGAGGACAAGAAGTCTAGAATCTATAAAGGAGGAATATGTGAAAAGTTCATTTATAAACTGTAATCAGAGATGTGACATTAGAATCACTTTCTGAGCAGCCCTACGGTTAAGATAATGAAAATGCAGTGTAGATTTTTGATTTCTGCAGTGACTGGGGCAAACCAGGGAAGAGGGTATTATCCCATGAGATAAAACTTTATGACTTCTGCTGTCACTGGAGTAGAACAGAGGACAGAAGCTATATCATAGGGATTCTCTGGAACATCGTGACAAGAGGTCTGACATGTGCTTATTTAGACCTGGTCAGAAAGTGGGAATTTTTGAGATTTACTCACACATAATTTGAAAGCTGTATTACCACGTATTATCTGGCTAGAGAGATTGAAAATATCTTTTCAATGTCATCTTTTTGATATTATTGTCTCTATGTCGATAAATTACTAAGTGAAATAAATAGATGGTAGGCATACAAATGTTCATTGTATACATCACAAATGGTCACTGTTAAAATGTCACTGTTCTATCTGAATCCTGCATCTCATCAAATAACATGAGCAGATTCACACTGATGCAATACTGGAAGAATCTAATCAATCAGAAACAAATCCTTCAAATTCCAACTATAGCTATAAATGCAAATTAACTAGAAAAATACCATTGTCGTGGTTATTTCTGTCTGTTTTACATCAACAGAAGTCTGTTCCATTAAACCCACAAGGTAGTAGGTATTCTTTAAAAATAATTTGAACTCCAACAGGAAAAAAAACAGATACTTATCCTGTGGTGATATAAATACGAGGATATCTTTTTACAATAATAAGTAAAATTTAAATAGGAAGTGGAAGGAAAAGGAAGGAAAGCTGTGAGTTACAGAGTAATCACATATGAGTTCTTCATGAAATGGAGAAGAAAAGTAGAACCATTTGATGCCTCTGGTGTCATGCAGTGATATCAAGTCACTTGTTCATCATCTCACAGTCACAGGTTTTGATTCATATTATTGATGAACAGCCACAGTAAATATGGGGAGGCTATGTTTCCCAAATATCAAATAGCAAAGCTAGTTTTAAAAAAAAATGTCATTTTGGATTCCAGAATGACCAGTAAAAATGTGAAAAGCCCTGGATATGAATCAAAAAAAACACTTAAAAGGATTGTTGCTGGGGCTCAAGTCCACACTTAATGCTTTGGTAGCTGCTACTGCATGAGTGGAATACACTGACTTGAAGGAAATGTCAGCCCAGCTGAGTCAAACTACCTCTTAATGCAAGAACAAATAGCATATGACAGGGCCCAAGGGGCCTGAAGAGCAAACAAATAGTTTGTCCCTGTCCACTCTGAATGTAGTGGTGTAGCTGACATAGGCCTCTAGACAAGCAGCATACTCAGCAAAGGGTCATTATCATTAGTGTCCCTGATCGCATAAGAATCAGAGGCATCAGAGGATGCTGGGTTTTCAGTGTGTTGCCAAGGAGAATTTCATAAGCCTGAGGATTTTTCTTGATCAAGGATCTAAAATAATTCCCAACCAAACCATAAAACTTGCTCAAAGACTGTCAAGACCCCGTTAAGTGACATGGAAAAAAAGTCAGCTTTTTGGCACTTATTTCCAGGAATCTAATGAGATAATTTATCTGAAGTTGAGGGGGAAAACCCCTGTCTTTTTTCCTGAAATTGGATATAATATTCTAAGTATATGAACAATGGCTCTGCACATTTACCTCCTCATCCACCCACCCAGCTCCATACACTTAAATGTACACATGCATTTCTGCTAGTGCCACTCAGGATGATTTTGTATTGCCCTTGCCATTGTAGTGTTGCTCTTCTGTTAGCTAATATGGTGAGCTTTCTCATAGGAACCAAAATGCAATGCAAGGTCTAGAGGGGAACATTTCTCAAGCAATAACTGGTGAAGTAAGTCTAATCTGATAATTTTCCATGATTCCCCTAAACCAGGCTTGAAGGTAAGGTTTGGAGAGGTGAAAGCTCACTGATTAGCCTTAATAATGATTTACATTTATGTCCCTCAGCCTTGTAGGTTTCTGTCATGTACTCTAAAAGATATGTCCTTTGTTAAGGATTTACAAGGCTAATTTTATGCAGTGCTAATATGCAATGATAACTAAGCTGCAACACAACAGGTATTTAATAGCACAATTCACTTCCCAATTCTGTTTTACAAGTCCACTGCAAGCAACCTGAGTAATCACTATGTTATCTTAGACCTGTTTTTAACAAGGTTATAAAATTAAATAGATTGAATGATAGAGGGAGGTATATGTTAGGCCTCTGACTGTTACTACCTTTGGTAGTTATGTTATAAATCATGGGAATAAGAACAGTATTAGTTGGTTTTTAGACTAGTGTGAAATCTTTCACAAGTTTTTTTGAGATGAGAAAGCAGTGTTGGGAAAGAAAAGGGGAATTTTCCAGCAGAAAAAAAAAAAATCAGGCTTTTTAATAAAGTTCAGGGTAACAAGTTCTATTCAGATCAAGGGAACAGAAAGAAAAAATTCTTTAGCTTTAAACTGAGTTTAAAGAAAATATTATATTCTTATAAACTTTGACATGCAAAAGTGGTATCTTTTATCATAGGGTACAAAGGCTACACACTTCATTTAAGTGGCAAAAACCACTCCTATATTTTATGATGCCACTTAACTGTGGGTTTATTTTTTTACAAATGAAAAATTTTTTTTTTCAGGTACATTCTCCTACCCCTCAAATATTGCTAGTTCTGCAGCTTGAGTAGATATAAACTGGAAATATTAAAACCAGAAAACACACTGGCTATGTGCCCTGTCTCGCCCTCATTAAATTGCTCATATAAAAGTCTAAAAGTTAACTGCTTTGTTACTTTTCTGTGTGAGAGGATTCATACTTCAGAAGCATATTCTGAGCATGTCCTGAGGTATCAAGTTACTTTAATGAGCAAGATTTTTACAGTAAACAGCTTTATATCAGTGTCCTTAGTAGCCTTGATAAATTAATGTGAACTCTTCAGGAAAGCTTCTGAGGATAAAAAAAAACTTCAGTGACATCTGGACAGAGCAAGAGGAGAGGAGGGAGAGTTGTTAGTATTCTTAGCACTGTAATTCAACCCACAAGCTAACGCAGTGCACTAGGTACCACTCACTGTGTTAGATATATTCTTCTTTGTAGATATAGGGGAAAAAGTGTGAGATTGTAGCCAATATTAGGATAGCTTCTGAAATGACAGTGGAATTATTTAACAGTAAATTGCAGATTTTTTTTCTCATGTTGCACTGGATTTTCTTCTTTAAAGCCTGGTGCATCTGTGCACTGAATCCTTACAAATTTCATTGCTGATTAACCTGTGAAGGGAAAGATGAGTAAGAGACTGTCATTAGTGTAACACACATAGGCAACAAATTCTCATTACAACTTAATGTCATCTGTACAGACTGTAGAGGGTCACAGGGAATGGCTAATGGTAGCCGACAAATGTTGGGTGTATTAGTCACAAAACATTTGCTGAATTCCATCAGAATGTCGTGACAACCTTCACAGCTAGTCCCAGCGAGCTGCTGGAGTCAGTGGAGTTTGCCTGTGACAAGCCGTCACTCTATCTTGGTTGAGTTTTATAGCACCAGTCAAAGCAGTCAGGGAAGATTGAAGTGACAGAGGCCCACTGAGTAAATAGTGAAACATGCAGCACATCATGAAATATTCAGCCTGGGTGTAAAAGCTCTAAATGCTTTTTCAATTATTAGCACCTGCACTGGCTTCATACATCTAACACTAACAGCATGTTAATTGCCACAGTTTGTTAGGGTAGCTGTAGGAGAAATTTCAAATGCATGAGACATTCTCTAGCATATCTACAATTCCTATCTTACCTTCAGCAAACTTACTCCTTACTCCTAAAATTAAGTATGTGTGTGCATACACTCGCAGTCACACATCCACATCGAGGTAGGAAAATTCAGAATTCCTGGTCCGCACACAAGGTGAGTTTCAAGACCCTGACTCTTGAGCAGGAGAATGCTAAATATCTTTTTATGGGGAATATCTACCTGAGAAAGACATAGCTGCAGACTTTAACAAACATAAAAAGGAGTTGTGTTGTTCCCAGGAGTGTTTTGCCATTCATATTATATAAGGAGAATTTTATTGGAAGACAGAGTAAAAAGTAGCCAAGACAATGTTTTACTGATATGCAAAGACTAACAGATTACAGTTAGTAACTATATTTTCGAACAAGACTAGAGTCCCTACTGGTCACATAGTTTACTTCTTCCCAGTGCTCAACATAGGGAGCGGTTCCACTGCAAATCAATGAGGGTATGTTGCTCTAATGCTCAGCTGCATACAAAGCATAGTAAGAGGGCTAAGACAAGGGTGACAGAATACAAGGATATGCCGAACAATAGTTATTTGATGAGGCAGCAGTTTGGCTCTTCATGGTCCTTTTAGTTCTGTCCACCCCCAGCCAGTACGCAAAAGTTCAAGACAAAAAAATCTTAAGTAAATAAGTTTGCAGTATTTATAAATTCATGCTAGGAAAGCAGTACTCTTTAAAATGTAATGTTGACTTCCTAGCAAGAAATTTGCTGGAAGTGGGATTTATGGTTTTGCTTTAGGCTGTTGTCTTCCAGGCATGCTTTTTGGGGTTGCAGCTGTAGGATGGCACTTAGCATCATTTTCAAGTTTAATTGATCATAAGTGGCGTTATATGCTCTTCAAAACCTTGAAAAGATGGTATTTTGCTCTTCATTTTAAGTCAGGCGTGTGTAATATCTGCCATAAGAATAGGAGAAACTATTTTTAAACCAGGATTATGGATGAGGGAAATTTAACTTTTGCTCCTTTTCTCCCACACATGCTATACATCCCTGTCTTTTCCTAGCTGGAGTGACCAAATGCTTTAGTCATTGCAAGCCATAAAAGCCAACATCTCAAAACAAACACTGTGGATTTTAATTAATAGAAGGTGGGTTTCTTCCTATAACTGGAATTTTTCAACCATGTGACTTTGCAGCCTTGGAGAACATAATAGCTGTAGCACTAATATGAGCATTTCCACAGTAACCTGCCAATATGACTCAAGCATGGCTTGACAGGGCCATCTTCAAGGGTAAAGTGGGCAGAGATGCTCTAGAAACATTTAGTCCATGATTTGACTGTAAGGGCAAGCAATATAATGCTTTGTGTAATATAAATTTTAATGGGAAGAGGGTGTCCATACCCCTTAGGCAGATTTGACAGCCTTGGCCTCTGTGTGTCTGTCTTAATTAATTTTTATTATTTGCAAAGCAGCTTTAGATCATGTTTCACCAGAGTATATATGTCCAAAGTAGTAATACTATTTTATTACTGTATTACTTCATAAAATGACCATGTTTTGAAAAAAGGCCCATTGATCAGTTTTTAAGTACACAAGCCAGTGTATCTTCTGATGTCTGAGGAAAACATTAGACCTTAGTAGTAAACAGTTTTCAAACTCCTTAGACATCTTCAGAGATTGCTTTAGTGAGAATGAAAAATAATTCACTAAAGAGGGATAAAAATAATAGCTTAACCCAGAAAATTTAAATTTAAAAAAACACACTTATATGTAAAAACCCACAGATTCTGAAACACAAAGCATGGCTGGTCTTACCATGGTTTCCTTCTCAGGCAATAATCCATTCTCCTAGAGTAAAACTAGTACAATAATATCTAGCATACTTTCTTGTTGTGTGTCCCATCCTATTTGCTTCTTTTAAGGCTCTCATTTGCTGTACTCCAAGCAATGAAGCAGAGGATCCAGACAGTTTATCATATTGCAAATAAGTACATGTTTTGTGGTGGTGGTTTTTTTGGTTTTTGTTTTTTTAAATCACAATATGTTGCCTATAACTTCAATAGGGAGTTATATCTGATGATTCACATTCATCATGTCTTCCATAGCACACTTTCTAGTTATTTTAGGTTTAAAGATAATACAGTATTGAGATAAATCTCTAATAAACCTTTGGCACAAGCTACTTCAAATATTCCCTTCTAGGATGCAAGGCCCTTACCCAAAAGAGCTGCACTAGGCTTTAAGCACTTGCACGCTGAAAACTGCCTTAGGCCTCAAGGCAGTTGACAATCATTTTATGTCAGATACCTGTTATCACCTGCTTTTTCATAAGATTCCTTTCAATTTGTATAATTTCTCTGACTGGGATTAGAGTATTGCTAAATAGTCTTTTTTTTTTTTTTGTGAAAGCTTTAGATATTTTGTTTGTTTTTTCTCAGAGCAGGAAAGAAACACTGATTAGAAAATTAGAGTGTGGCATTTTTTACAGATTGATTTTTTTGTAGTTTCTCTGATTAAGAGAAAGGGAGAAAGAAAATTCCTAATTCATTCCTGTATGCATCTGATTTCTGAAAGGTGAAAGAGGTGATTTGATCAGCGAACTTTACTTTTGTTTCAGTGCTCTGCTAGGACAGTTCATAGAGTCTTGTGAAAGTTTGGAAAAACAAACGAACAGAAAACCCCCAAAACAAAACAACAAAAAACAACCCAACCAAACAAAAAAATAAAACAGCAGAAAAACCTTTCTCAGTTGAAGCTCCTGAAAGTTCCTAACTTTTTGGGAAACCTTCTTATTTTGAAACACATAGATAACACATTCCATCACAAAAAAAGTAGCTAGGACAGAGCACCACTAAATGTTGTCCGGACACACTAGTACAACCTTCAAATAGAATTGTCTTCATGGTTGCAGACCTTACAGTACCCCATGTAACTATGAGCAGCAAGGAATGCCCTCTGAACAGCATCACAGTTAGCTCTCAGCCAAAACTACCATGGCTGCAGCTCAGTGATGAATGGAATAAGAGAATGCAGGGTCTATATATTTTTCTAGGGGAAAAAAAAACAAAACAAAACAACAAAACAAAACTAACCAACCAATGAAAAAAAACCACAATCCAAAACAACCACAAAAACCCTCTGGTACGGTTTTTGCACCCAGTCACCTCTGTATCCCACAAAAGAAGGAGCACACTTTTGCAAGGCCTTTCATTATTACAAACCTAGAGTAGGTGGAGTAGGGTCAGAGACTCTGGGTACTCCCCTAGAGACGACTCCACTGCCAGCAGGTTGACAGTGAAATGCACTGAACTGTATCTCTGTTGAGTGAATGTAAAAAGCTTTGAAAACATAGTGATTATTTTTCCAGATGAGTCTGACTTATGCCTTTGCCATGTTTTTTCTTAAAGCGTCAAAAGATTCTGGCTTAAATGGAACATTGTATTGTTTCTCAAATTCTTCTAAGCCACTTTCTATGGAGTTGACCCTGTTTGAGTTAAATGAATGAGAATTTTCCACTAATTTCAATATATTAGTTAATCAGTGGCTATAAAGTTAGACAAATTAATCATGCTGATGTAATTAGTGATTATACCTTTCTTGATATTCAAGCATAACTGTTTTAAGCATAGTAATTTACCATACTGTATTTAGGGTAAATTAACCTTTGTCTTACTCAGCATTCATCAGTGTCTACAGCTTTAGTAGACAATGCACAGGAGAGGTTCTTCAAGCTGACTCATATGCTTTAAAAGCAGTAAACTTTCCAGTTTTGAGAGTTCAGCCAATATGGACATTTCTTCAACAGGCTTCAAAAGGCAATCTGCTTTAACATTTGGCTACCTATCTTAGATACTTAGCATATTCCTATGTTGCAAATATTTCCTTCTTTGAAATGTTACAATTCGGCATCAGAATATTTCAAGCATTTGTGACAAAAACTTTAAGACGGTAGTTTTGCCAGACAAAGCTGTGTTCTGTCATTGAATTTAAGATTTTAGGGTCAGTTTACCTTGTGCCTTGTAATGATGATCCTCCTTCTAATGCTATTGTATAATGCAATCACTTAAAGGTCCTCACCTAGCATCTGAGAGTGCCGGAGTCACTTAGTCCTTAGTTTAATGTTTGATTTTAGCATATAAATTAAAGAACTGTATGTGTCTGTGCTTAGATGTGACTATATAGCTGGTGAGCAAGTTTATAAAACTGTCTTTTATTTGCTTCTCCTTTGAAAACCTTGTGCTTTAAAATCTTGCTGCAAAAACACTTAGAAAGTTATTACAGGTAGAGCTGTCAGAGCAAATGGACATTGTTGTTTGTTATTAAAATCATGTATTCCAGATGTGGGCATTTGTTGGTCTGTCTTCTCTAAAATGACACACTATTGAATCTTTAAAGGGCTTCAGTTTGGGAAAGCAAAATGTGATTGGGCAAATTGCTAAAATATTTAAAGTGCAGCCTGTTAAAGCTTTTACTGCGAAGAGCATCACGTCAGAAGTTGTATGCAGTAAAAGCAAGTAATTGGCTTTCCATACTTATGCCAGTCAGTCAGCATGGGGCTCTGTTTCTATCCCTTCTACTTCATTGCAGATGCTAATAGCAACTCTGATATTTATTTTGGAGGAGTGAGACTTTTATGGATATGATGGTGTCAGAAAGCCCTGTTTAAAATCAAGTAGTTATTGGTGTAGAAAGAGTACAGAAGAATCTTCAAAGCTGCACCCAAAATGTAACTTTTTTTCTTTTCAGCTTTTGTTTAAAAGTGCCCACATTGAAAGTGTGTTAACGTGTAAATACTTTCCATTTTTTTAAACTTTTATCCCTCTTTGTACGTAGCTCTTGGGATATCTTTCCATCCATAATTCATGTTTTCCACTTACGTTGTCCTCAACTTGTTTTTACCCAGGCATGACCCCTTATTAATTCCTGGCAACGAGCAGATTGACAATATGGATGCCAATGTGAAAAAATATGACTCTACAGGGATGTTTCATTGGTGTCCAGCCAAGGACATTGAAAAAGTTATTTTGGTAGGTATTGATGATAAGTTGTGTTTGAAAAGAGTTTATTTGAATCATAGAATTGATGTCTAATGGATTAATAAATTAATCTCTACTATCATTAAATCCGTTGTATTGAAATTAGAAACACAGTGTGGTGAAATCAAAGCTAGCATTTTGGTTAAAGAATTATGATTGTATAGATTTGTATGACAAGTGCAACAATAAGAATTGATCCAAAATAAAGAATTTCTTTTTTATAAACTGTAATTTCTATATTTGGCTCAAATCTTTAGAGAATTAAGGTTTTAAATATTTGAATGTTTAGATGCCCCATTTATCTCTTTACACAAGGCAGTAATGATTCTAACACAGGCAAGTGTTGCTTTGCATTTTCTCTTATTTATTGATGTGAATTTTGCTCTCTTAGAACTTCTCTTGCAATTTCCAACATTTCAAGATGCCCAAATAGGCCAGAGTAAATAGTAGTACTACTCTGCCTTTCTAGTACATTGCAGTGAGCCTAGTCTATGTTTCTTTGTTTAACTGGGGAAACCATCAAACTGACTCAAGTCATTAAAACTAATTAGAAGGCCTATCACAGTCTATTTTGCTTGGTGAAAGTTTGTCCCATTTTTGTTCATGTACTCGTACCTAAGGGTAACAAGTAACTAACTCCAGGTCTCATACACAAAACTGATGATATTTGAAATGAACTCCCCAGTGGATCTTCACTTTGTCGCACTTCATAAAGCTTTTCCTGAGCCTGATTTCTTAGGTTTTCCTGCACTGTGGAGTAGTGTAGCTGACAATGGTGACAGCCCCAGTTTATTCTAGCAATCAGGGGTTAAACGCTTGTCTTCACTTCTCCTCAGGGGTTTCTGTAATAACTGTGACATTGCCTGGAATTGCAATATCAGTGTTTAAACAGTCAAGCAAGTAAATTCCAAATTCTAGAGACTGAACTGTGAGACAGAATTTGGCTGAACAGCTTTGAATAGTACATGTTTACATGTACTCAGCAGGCAAGGAGGGGCAAACATACTGTACAATGGTTTGTAATAGAGATAGAAATTTGCCTTCATGCTCTAAAAACATTTTAGCCAGCAACTTTTACATAGCATCCCACTTTGAAAAGTGTTTCTCCCAAAATGGTGCTGTGGAGTGCCTCAGTTATCATCTCTTGGTGATGCCATGTCAGTTTTTCCCCCTACTAGCCTGTGAATCTGTAAGTCTGGCCAAGTTCTTTCAGCTTCATTTATCATCACCTGATGCTGCCAGCAAAATGCTTCCCTACACCTTTTCAAAGTCACAGTCCACAATTTATGTCTGCATTCATATCTGTGCAAATTTAACACTGTCCTTAGAGACCACACAAGTACAAGTTAGTACATAATTTGTGGATTATGAGATTTCCCAGGTTGTCTTCTACTTGATACCTGATGAAGCCTCAATCAGAAAAGAATTCATTTTTCTGTTCAGTGTCTGTTTTTGCTCCATGAGTTTCCGTCTGCATCAAGTAGTAAAAACTTTTTTGACATACAGACAAATACATGTGGCTGTATAGAGATCGCTGAGTACAGAGTGACATTTTTTACTTAATTTCTTTCAAGATTTGGTCTCCATCTTGTAAAGTCTGAGTATTCCAGATCCATAGGCAGAGGCGTGGAGCAACTTGGACATTTCATTTGAGCATTCGCTTATGTCTTCTGCTCTTTGAAGGGCCAAGACAACTCTCTTGGTAGAGTCGCATGAAAATCAGTGTAATTGCCACAGAAAAATTGAAATTTCATATATTTTCTAACTAATGAGAAAATTTCTAATCAGAGTTCCCACTATTCTTACATAGTGAACACCTCTGCTGCATATTCTAATCTATTGTGCATTGCCATGCTTCCATAATTTAGATTAAGGACATACACTATAAATAAGTGAGGGGAAAAATTTGTAGTTCATCATTTGTCTTAGTTTTATTCATTGGCAAAACTTCTATGCAATGGTACCTGAGCATACAGCTTCTTGGCAATATGATATCAGTGGATCTGCAGCTACTTTATGGAGTGCAGTAATGCTAAGGCTTGCTCCAGAAATGAAGGTCATTTTTTCCTAATGACTTTAATAATTTTGGTGTTTGAGTTGCCCACTCAACTGACATTGCCACTGATTAAATTAGGGCAAAAATTTATCCTTGTCACTGAGACAAGAAGATAATTCTAAACATCATTCAAATGTTCTCAATGAGACTTTTTTCTCCTATCTATTCAACAACTCAGGAAGACCAGTGGGCCTGAAAAGTTGGTATTACTCATGATCTTGCACAGTAGTTTTTTCTTACTCAGAGAAGTTCTGTAGAGTATGGTGGGTATCCACTGTAAGGCAGAGCAGTGTAGAGCATTCTTTGATTTATTCTCAGGGTAGTAGCAACTTGCCCTAAAATAATAACTTGGACTCTAGGAGAATATGGGCCTTAATTCACAAGATATCACAAATGTGTGTAATATCATCAAGTCTTACTATGACCATTGGGTACCATTTTCCTTTTTAGATTGGTCCTGAAAAAAACCCACTAGTGATTCTTCAGAGGAGGCATGATTTTGCATCTCCTTCTGTAATTCTTCTAATGTCTAAATGCAGAGTAGGTCAAATTCTAGTTTTAGGTAAATCCACAGTACTTAGACTAGAAGCAGGGTCTTAATCCACAGGTGTAGAAACATACAGAGGACCAGAATTTGGTCCAGTACAATACCTTCCTGAATACTGAAGGAATTGCAAACAAGAGTAAAATTTTCTTCTGCTGAGCATGTTTAATGAAGTATAAGTAAGGGTAAAATGAACAGCTATTATCAAACTGCTTCTTTGTACATGAACAATATTGACAATTGTGTTTTTCCTGGTTTAAAGTTCAGTGTATGATTTAAGCTTCCCTTGTTTAATTTCTCCCTTGTCTTTTTGTTTTGTTTTTGGTTTTTTTTAGACTCGAAGTGAAGCAGCGATGACAGTTTTAAGTGGGCATGTAGTCGTTTGCATATTTGGAGATGTTAAATCTGCTTTGATTGGATTAAGAAATTTAGTGATGCCTTTACGAGCCAGCAACTTTCACTACCACGAACTCAAGCACATTGTGTTTGTGGGTTCACTTGAATACCTGAGAAGGGAATGGGAGACACTGCATAACTTCCCCAAGGTTTCAATCTTGCCTGTAAGTCCAAAGCCATATTATCAATACTTTCTTATTTAGGACACCAACTGGACAGATTCGTATTGACTTTGATCTTAGGCTTTTTTACTTTGGTCTACTTATAGGCCTGAGGACTTAGATTTTCCCTTTACTGTGTCTATGAAAACAGAGCCCTGTGAGACCTTATTAGATGTTTGCAGCAGTGTTTGGTTCCTCATCATCCTCATTGGATGAATTTCAGCTGCTATCAGATGTATTAGCTGAGTTACATATCGAACATTCACTGTAGTGCACTGCATGTAGCCAGTTCTCATGTTGTGATTTCCCTGACAGGATGACAGTAGTAAATAATGATATGACATTATTTATACCCACAAAACCTTTCAAAAAAAAAAAAAAAAATTGTTCCTATATCTACATAATATCTATCTATATTTGTAAAAACTTCCTACAGGCTGACCTACTTTATAAGGAACACTACCATAGCATTTCAGTTCAGAATCCTGCCATACTCAGGCATGGAAGTACTGCAAAGCCCCGACCCTTTTGAAATGGATGAAAAACTTCTGTTGATTTTAGTAAGGACAACCACTAAAAACACAGTTTAGAGTTCTTATTACTCATGTATATCATTATCATTCATTTATGTGCCCAAAATGTAGAAACATGAGCTCCAGGACAAATAAATGAAGCCCTCCAAGCTAGTGATCTTCGGTAGTCATAGCTATAAATGACCCACAAAGATGTAGGCAGGAGGGAAACAAGCCCACAGAGTAAGTATGAAAGAGCATGCTCTGAATGTTGCAGAGTAAAGTTAATTTGGATGTTTTTATCAGAATGAAAAAAACCACATGTTCTTAGTAATTGCATTTCAGCAGTTAAAAATTAATAAATCAATGATGATGTAACCCAAACTGTATAATTGGAAAAATAGCTATAGAATGGAAGGGCTGCCTTCATTTTTTGATTAATTCAGACTTTAGGTCTTTGTTACTGTAAATGCAGTTTTAGTGTTAGCCCTTGGCTTTTTCTGTAAACTGATCCAACAGATGGTGTCACAAGATTTTCTGCTGTCACAAAAATGGTGTCAATATCAGATTTGGTCAGTTAATATCCTACTTTTCCTGCCAATCCCTTTTAATTCCAGTCACTGTGAAAGCTAAAGACCAAGGAATCAGAATTAAACTAATAATACTGTCGAAATGTGGAGTAGAAGAGAATGCAGCTACTACTTCCAAACTACCCAGTATATAATGTGTATCCATGATTACAATGCATATTTGTAAAGTTTTGGAGTTCTGAAGAGGCATTGAGGAAATTTATACACTTATACATTGCCCAATCAGTTTGCACCCAGTTAGAGTAGTTTTGGACTAATTTCAACTTAAACAGCTGAAATAGTTAATGCATATTTTAAAAATACAGAATAGGTAAAGGAATTGTGTCTTATATAGTAATCAAGGGCGCTGAAGACCACACAGAATTCATTACTGCTTCTTTTGTGTGTGGGGGGGGGTTTTTTTGCCTTCCTGGTTCAAAACTCTAATACGAAGTTTAAAATATAAGCATTTTCCTGATCTAATTATACTATTTTAAAAGTCTACTAAAGTTTCTGAGATAATACTGGTAGGAATCATGTGTTAAGGAAGGTGACTCAAACTCATTTCCTACTTCTCTGTGCTTTGGTTCATGAGGTAAAACTTGCTGCTGATATCTGATGGGTATGTGGATACAACAGAACATAAAAACATTTCTTCTGTTTAAAAAAAAAATGTGGAAATTTAATTTAAATTCTGTATTAAAAAAGGCATTTAAGCTGCTGAATAAATTCTTAAAAAATAGGCAAATGCCAATCTTAAATATCTTCAAGCAGCCTTAATTCTGTCCCTTTGCATAAAATCATTATGAGTAATCCATTAATTAATTACATGATTGCATATTATTTTTCCCCACAGGAATCCTGCTTCATTTAGTGCACAGTAAAGACAAAAAAGGACAGAATTAAGGTGGCAGGAATAATGATATCCTAACTTTTGAGTACTTCATAACTAAATCATATGTGTTTGAAATATATGGGTTTGTGTCTCAAATTATTAGAAGTAATGTGGAATAGTCAGACTGGGTGGCAATCACTGAATAAGAACTGAGCTCTGTCTTCACTTTTCACATTTTAAATTCACTTTTGCATTGGATATTCTCAGTGGAGTTCAGGAGACAGTCACCATGAGTGATCAGGAGATGGAAGACTAGGGTCGTGACTTGGTTTTATGAAAGTCGCTGGGTGACAAGGGGACAGCTTAGTCTTCTCATCATCATTAGGGTCTTTGGGTACCAAACCATGTGAGGCAGCAGAGCAGAATCTAGTTTCCATAAAAATCTTTTTTTCCCCTGGACCTTACAGCCGTTGTGACATAGACTTAATCTTCTGTAACTAGAGGTGTGGACTGCTGGATGTTAAAGGCAGGTGTTACCTTTAAACAAACATAAAGGGTTAAGTGTCAGGTCTTGGTTAACTATGAAAAAACCACACAGACGACCACAAGATTTCATCTTAATTATTGCATTCTCTGATTGAGAATTGTGGAAGCAGGAAATGTTGTATGAGTTGTGCCCATTAAGATAAAGTCTTGTTTCTGTTTCAGAGGGTTTAATCACATAACTTTGAAGGTCAGTGTGTTTTCTTTCTAGAAGGAACAAAAACAGTCATTGGAAAGGATTAACCTTTTTTTGTGTATTGCTTCAGGTAGAAAAAAAAATAGCTTTATCCTGATTGCATTTCAAATGTGTAGGACATATAATGCTTTCCTGTTTAAATTGCTATCCTTTTGCCTAAGACCATTGTGACTTGGTAGTAGATAAATAGACATTTAAAACACACCCCTTGTTATATTCAGAGAGCCAGAGGTTGCCACATGATAGCAACTTAAATCAAGACAATTTCAAGTCACCGATGAGATGTAGAATGCTGGCATTATTCCTGTTTCTTGTTTGTTAGTAATAGCTTGACTGAGTATTGAGACTGAACCTAAAATGCTGCCATCAGCACCAACTACCCTTTAGATTAGCACACATTTCCTATTCCCTGGCACATAGTTAGACCAGCTTAATGTCAGAGCATAAAAAAGATACTTGTTAAATAATTTCCCAAAGCTCCTTCTCAATCTTTAATTTGTTTTTCTTTTTTTTTTCCTCTCCTGCCCCCCCTCCTTTTTTTTCCTTGTGCCGAAGGGTACACCATTAAGTCGGGCTGATTTAAGGGCTGTCAACATCAACCTCTGCGACATGTGCGTTATCCTGTCAGCCAATCAGAATAATATTGATGATGCTTCGCTGCAGGACAAGGAATGCATCTTGGCGTCACTCAACATCAAATCTATGCAGTTTGATGACAGCATTGGGGTCTTGCAGGCTAACTCCCAAGGTAAGGACTGCCCTATAATACTTCTCTGCAGTGCCTACAGGGGACAGGACCTGGCAGGAAGAATATCCCTCACTCAGTAATTCAAAGAGCCCTACATCAGCTTGCTTGACAGTTAAACCTGCTGATTGGTATGATGGCTTTTAAAGGGACAGTCACGTAGTTTCTCTGCTACATCACAAAGCACATCTTGCAGAGGAAAACTGAATGAACATGAAACTGATATTTTTTCTCATTTTATAATTTTCCTAAAACATATATAAAATGATTCCTTTCTCACCCTGCCCTGTACTCTGGCTTTCTTACCCGCGCAGTTGCTGTAATGTAGCCAAAACTAACTCATACTCACTTTGGGATACCTGAAGCTTCCCTCTAACAAGATTTCTTTTTTTGTATAACACTTTGCAACCACAGAGAAAAAGAGCTGAGTAATACAAGCCAAAAAGTAAAATATGAAGAACAAGAATTTAAAATTTTATTTTCAGTTCCTTTGCCTTCTTGCTCAAAAGGCCGCTTAGAATTAACTCAGAGCTGTTTTTTTCCCATGGTTTGACATGTACTCATCACATTTAAGGACAAAATCCTTCAGTCTTTGCTGAGAGTAGGGGACTGATTCATAGGCAGCCAAAGGCTATTTTACACCAACTGTGCTTGTGCAAAGCAGCTGCAAAGCAGTCATAAGCACCCTGGCAAAGACGTCAGTGTAAAGACAATCATCTTCCCACCCCTGAAGGTCTAGCAGCTTATGCAGCTGAAGCCTTACCTTTGATAAACGTATTAAGGGCTGCAGTAAATATCCCCTCTGGATCTAGCCTTGCTATAAAAGTTGGTGTACAAAATACAGTGCTTTTGTTTTCAATTTCCCCATGAGTCTGACCTAGAGATAGTTTTCCCTCATTGAACTCAAGATTCCCTCAAGATTAAGTTCAGACTAAGTTCTTTACACTGTAATCAGGAAATACAAATTATGAGCCAAAATTAAGAGGCAGCAGTGTAACTTCAAATACAGAAACTTTCTGAATGTGGAAAGTTCGTTCTTAGAATAAACCCATGAAATTTAATACTAGAATAAAATTGTACCAGGAAACTAGAAGTTTGACATTTTCAAAGTCAGTTTGGGTGGTTTTCCAGATAACAGGTAGACTTGGAGAGGAAGAGGAAGGAAGTGTTTTTTCAGTCACATAGGTGTTTGATGTTTCAAATCTGTGGCCTAGATGTGGTAGAACATCAAATATTTTAGAGTTCTTCCCTTTAAAATTTCTCAGTCTGATTCACTCACACTATGATACCTTATGAGTAGGAAGCTTATTACAAAATGCAAGACAGTCATAGAGGTTCCTTGTTTTGCTGATTCAGACCTAGGATGTGAGATTTTGTATCTCAAAACCAAATGTATACTTTCACTGCCAGGCTATTGGCCGTACAGGCTGTTTTTTGGTGGGTCTCTCACAGTCTTTTATCACACACGTAATTAAAATCATCAACAAATAAAGTTTGTCTCTCTCCTTTCCTCCCTTCCTTCCTGCTCTTGAGCACGGACAGTTAGAGAATTTCCTTCTGCTTTTGCTCAGAGGTTATTGATACTTCTAACACTTGACTGTTGTATTTTGCCTCTGGGAGTCCCCTGGATCTAAGACCATCCCTGAATGAGGATGGAAAACCTGAGCAATATAACAGTCACGTGCACCACATGAACATTTTTTACTCTCCATCCTTGGAGGTGTTCAAGACTTGACTGGTTAAAGCCCTGAATAACCTGATATGACCTCATAGCTGACCCTGATTTGAGCAGGAAGTCAGACTAGAGACCCTCTGGTGTCCCTTCCAGCCTGAATTGTTCTATGATTCTGTAATATCCAGGCTGCTGCTACAGTGTATCCCTTATAGGTAAGGAAGTGTAGGCTGGTGCTGTAGTCTGAATCCTTTCAGCCCTGTTCAATGTTGCTGATGCAAAGAAGCAGAGGCACAATAGGTTAGCACATACTTAGAAGTTTTGGACATTTCTTCAGGTAAATATTACTCTGCATATTTAAAAAAAAAAAAAAAAAATCAACCCAAAAAACCAACCAAAAAAACCCCAACAAAACAAGGTGACTCTTTCTCTGTAGCTTTTCTGGAGGAACAGGGCATAACATAAGGCAGATAACCAGCAGACTCTTTTATTTGGGAGTACTGACAAGGATGGGGTTCTTCTCAAACCAGTTCCTTCAGAAAATATTTATCTTTCCAGTAATTTCTCTGCCTGTGATATCCACAACTTTTGGATTGGTTGCATTGCTTTCAGTATAGTAAATTTTCTTGAAAGACCTTGAGTACAATGGTTAGACTGTCAGAAGTAATTAGATCAGTAGATAGCACAAACTTTACTGGAAATTATATCCAATGTGACACTCTCATCTATGAAATGTAGCTTTAATGTACAGTGGATACAACTATCATGACAATTACATAAACCAGGTGATTCAACTTTTGCTGGTCAACAATCATCATATCAAAACCACCTCACAGCTCCTTACTAGCAATTAGGTACCTTTAATTACAGAGTTGTCATTTTACTTTTGCTTAAACATTTGTGTATTATTTGACATACTTATTTATCCTTAACACATTATCTGGTACAGACCTTAAGTATTGCCAATATCAGTTTTTCTAGATGTATATGTATGATTTTGAATTGTCATTTCTCACTGAAACCATCCTTAGAAAGTGTGATCTGTGCTATTCTTTTATGTGGCTACTATTACTGATCATAGGAAACACTATCATTGGAAAATCTGGGCATGTGGAAGAATGTCAGTTGACCTGTGACAGAGTGTTGGAAAGAGGAAAAAAACCGAGCAAAATATGTGAACAACCCAAGACACATATGGGCTAAGATGTGAGATTTTTGGTGAGGGAATTAACAGTGTAATCTTACCCTTGCTATTCTGAGTAATAAGCTAGTATAATTCTGTAGTCACTAAGCAGTGGAATCTCATACGAAAACCTGATATATAATTTATATTTATGCCTCTGAAAAAGAAAATAGCTGCAGTCATTTAATTGATAGTTTATTGAATGCACAAGGATCATTCTGGGTTTTATCTGTGATTATTTCACTCCAGTATCAGACAAAAGATGACACCAGTACAAGAAATGTGCCACAAAAAGCAGGATGCAAATTCATTTAACCATAAGATAAGTCATAATCATTGGCCAGTGCTGAAGTACAGGACCATATCTAGAACTCCTTTGTTCTAATTTGGTAGCAGAAAAAGAACCCACAAATTTGGGGCTTTTATTCCCTTTCCCCAGAGCCTCCCTCTCATCACCTGCTTTGCCATTAGTCACTTTCAGTCCTAGGCATATAAAGCAGCCAACCATCTGTATCCATTCAAATATGCCCTTTCCAACCAGTGACATATCATTACACCAATGGAACCAATTTGCAGTCTGAGAGGAAAGGCCTTATAGAAGAAACAGGAGAGTGGACATATGACAGCAAGACGTCCTGGTAGGGAAAGTTCTGTAACAATAGGGCTGCCGGCTCCTGAAGGATCAAGTTAACTGGTGAAAGAAATTCTGCTGAATTAATCTGGTTTATATCAACAAAGGATTTTCTCGTTACTAGTTCAAGAAGGATTTCATATCCCCACAGCCCTTCTCATGCAGGAACAAAGACTTGCTAGTGTCTCCTCACAGTGTTAAAATACTCCCATACTTTTGGACTGGGTAGCATTAATTGTCTGGACCTTCTATAAATAGAGCAACAACACTTTTGTCCCCTGCTCTGCCTGCCTTAAGTCCAAAATTGCATCTTAACTAGCCAGACTGCCATGCCTCGGCCTTCCGAAGAAGAAGAAAAATAGCTCAGAGTTCCAAGACACAGAAAAAATAGCATTATGGACCAGAGCTATGAAGGATCCTGGAGTACCCAGGGTAGATGACAGTAAAGTGTCTTAGTTGTCAAGTCTATGAGCATCATCAGCTGTCTAGCAACATATGACCAAACATGTGACTGCACAGAATTATTAATGGAAACTAGATGCCTCCCTTAAAAGTTTACTAACTGCTCTGGAAGGATTTGATAGTTTCCTTTCCATAAAATGTGTGATTCTACTGAAACAAACAAACAAACAAACAAATAACAAAAAAAAAAAAAAAAAAAAAAAAAACCACAAAACCCAACCCCCCCCCAAAAAAAAAAAAAAAAAAAAAAAAACAACCCCTTTTAAAATGACCCTAGTTATTGAAAGCATTCTCATGGCTGTCTGCACTGAACCTTTCAAAGCTGACTGAGCAACTCCTTCAGCTCGATACAGGTTAGTGGTGCAGACTCTGATGTCCTGAAAATGAGCTTTTGGAAATCATCAGGGCAGTTTGTTGCCTTTGGGAGACCTAGATTCCAAGGACAGAAAGGCCAAAGTGTTTCCTATGGAAGCTGCAGCAAACTATCACTTAAACGATCATTAAAGATTCATCGTTTCTCAGATACAAAATGCTGTAAAGTTGGAATTTGGCACACCTCTTCACTAAATGACCAATAAACTCTGTCAGATGTCTTAGCTGTGACAAGGGAAGTCCTGTTTTTACCTTGCAGTTCCTCAGGTAGATGTTGACTGATTGTCTTCCTGGAAGGGTTTGTAAAGAGATATGTATGTGCAGAAGAAAGGCAACCCTCAGGTGCTGGAGGTTTGTTTTTATTGTCCTTTGATCCTTCCTGACTCTCATTCTGTCCCCTCAAATACAAAGTGGGATTATTTTATCATGGAGTATTCTGGAGAGAAGACCAAAGAATATTAGTTCCATGTTAGTGTTTGCACTCCTTAGCCATAACATTTTTCCAAAGCACCCAGGAAGATTGAGTCTGGGATGGGCTCTGCCTTGGCAGTTATGGTGGGAGACCTCCAGTAATTCTCCCTTTCTTCATTCTGTTGACCTTTCCATCCTTTCTTAATTTAAGTAGCATCTATTGACAGTTCCCATTTAGTTTTTCATGTTCCTCATATTTTCTTTCATAGTCTTATATTGTGGGAATTCTACTTGTTGTTTTACCCACCAGATGAACAGGACTCAACACAAAATATTTTTCTTCAGTTGTAATGAAAACTGCTATTTGGCTTTCTTCCAAAAAAACCCCAAAAAGACAATTATACTTAACTGTTTAGAGATTTATAAATACTGTACCAGAGTAGCCTCTGGGTAGTAACTTTAGACATCCAACTCAATAATTTTCTTTTATTGGATAGTGATTTAGATCTTGAGTCCTATATAATAAAAGCAGTACATTTCATTAAAAAACACTTACTAAACAATAAAGAAAAGCTATCTTATTGCTCCAAGCGAGTCTAAAGTACAGAAGGGGGAGGCTGTATAGTAACATTTTACCTATGGACATTAGAAGACAGATCACAGTATAGCATGGTAGATGTATTTCAGCATAGTAACAATTGCAGCTGTTTTCTGAATGACTTCAACTTATAAGAGTTTTCCCTAGGAACACTATTTCAGCACATGAGAGACCTTTTTAGGGCCTTCATTTACAGTTCTTGTAATAGATCCTCCAACAAGAAAGAATAAAGAGAAAAAAATAAAGAGAGGATGAACTCCTGGGTAATACTTCTCATACATCATGGCAGGATTCTTCTGGGTAAAATCCTATAAAATCAAGTAAACATAGTCAGAATTTTACACACTTTCAAGTGTGACTGATTACACAAGCTAAAATAACCTTGTGCAATTTAGTTTCATTTGATCCAGTTCCTTTAAAAATCATTTGTGGCTTCATCATAATTTTTTCTTGGAGATGGCTTAAACGTTGATAGAAAGGACAAAACCAGCTGGCCACTGAATTTCATTAGGTTTATTTCACAAGCTGCTGATTAATTCTTAAATTACTGCTATTTGGGGTGAACTTACAATCTTACAAGTCTTACAAGCTGCTGCAAGAAATTTCCTATTAAAACAAATTTGAGATCTATATTCTATTGTGCTCGCAGGTCTTATATTCTTTTTCACTTCTGCCAGTCAATAATTCTTTGGGTTTTTTTTATCTCTGAAATGTTAGCAAAAGAGAGAGAACAACAATAGTATTATCAGGACTGGAAATGAAAATTCTTAAATAAGGAGAAAGGACAAATACTGTCTGAAATGCTTGGTAAGCAAAGGTTTTGTGCTGTCAGAGAAGTTTGTTATAAGTTCAGAACAATACTTTTATTCCTGAAGGAAGGGGGGTTTTTTTGGTGAATATTGAATCTTATTTTTGCGGTCATGAGATGAAGATCTCAGAATGTAGGTTTTGATAATCATAGATAGAGTTACTTTTTAGACTGTTAGGGAATTCAGTAATCTCTGGCAACTCCAGCACTGTTTCCTATGTTTCATTTGCTATATTAAATGAAAACAGAGAAATAAAGATCCTTACTTTCAAATGCAGAAAATCAAACTTTACTTAATACAGACTTTTTGTTACTTTACCTCCTTAGGAAGGCATATAAGTTAATGTAGAATATTAAATGTAGATGTAATATTAAAAGTAAAAAAAGAAAAAGTGCTGGCAAAAAAAGGTTTGCTAGAATTGTTTTAAATGTCAAAATGAGCTATAACGCTAATTGAATTTTTTCAATACGTAGATTCCTGTGTGTCTTTGCAAATCAATGTACTTTAGGCTGTAGAATGCTTGTTATATTTCAAGATAACTCATAATTTCCTAAATTGCACAGATGTTTTGAAAAAATTTCTTCTAGACCGGTCACATTTGCAAAAGTGGCAAGTATTTTGCATTGACATCAGGGTCATTAATTTGTCAGGACTGATAGTTCAACGTAGAGGTTGCACGTGATTAAGGATGTGTTTATGCTGTGTATTTCTGAATGCTCCTTGTATTTTTGCTAGCATCAGCTGCTGTTAATAACAAAAATAACCCAATTAACAAAGTTTTACTTGGTTGATTCTTGTTTAAATAACTGCATTTTGAATTATTTGTTGTAGTTAATTTTTATTATTATTTTTTAAAACAAAGGCTGACCATCCTAAGTAATGAAGTTAATAGCTAAAAAATGAGATAAGGGTATCTTACCTTCCCAGCACATGTCCTACATCACCATTTGCTCACAAAAAAAAAAAAAAATCCAGTTTTTGAAAATTAGATCACTGTGATAAATAACTCAGTATTACCTTTTTGCAGCATGCACATAATTTCTTATCCTGCTGAACAAGATGGATCAGCTGATAGCTGTTATTTATTTTATGGTAGCATGCCGGAGCCGTAGATGGGATTAAGAGCTTGTTGTCATAGTCCTGATATATACAAGAATAAAATACGGCTTTTGCCCTTGCAAGTTTACAATCCGATGCCTTGCTTGTTCCAAAACTGAAGTTACGTGCTCAATGTTATACAGGTTAATAAATCTTTCTGACTTCAATGAAACTATCCACCTGTGTAAAGTTAGATTATGTGCAAGTCTTTGGAAGATTTGAACTTAAATAAACGAAAAAGGCTGGGTCAGAGAGAGACTGTTCACTTTGTTTCCTGTACTACAGAAGCAATCTATGTTAGGACCTTGCTAGCCTTCCAGCCTCCACAAGAAAACCTTGACAGAAAGATTTGCATCCAGCACTGTTTGCGTTTCTTACACTTCCCTTGCAGCTGGACACACTAGCATTAGCTGCTGGAATTTACACACCCGGAGAACAGTATCCTGTCTCTCAAAAACCAGGAAAACTTATTAAGAAAAATTATTAGGAAAAGAGGTTTTCAATTCTGTCATTTATAAACTAAAAAAGTGTTGGGGAATGTCTGGAGAGAGAGGTTTCTTTGACACATTTTCCCTGTATTAGAGAAATGCTGGAAGGTCCTAGCCCAAATACCTTCAAGCTTTCACAATTGCCTTTTTCTCCTCTGCTTTCAAGAAACCTTCTGCTTCAGCCAGAGAAAGATAAAACTGGGCAAAGGAGGTAGATAGTACAGTACATCAAGCACGTGATTTCACACTTAAACTATAAATATATTTAACCATCCCAAGACTGTTATAAATTCCTAGTAACTCTTATTTTATTATTATTTGCTGTTCAGCATCTTGAAATCAAACCCCCTATTATGAAGGTGTACTATTTTGTGCATTTCTGATGCTGAGGAATAAAAAAAACCTGCTCTTTTTATGAGCATTAATTATACACCAGGCAAGGAAGCAATTGCCTCTATGTTATGAAATATTAAATCAAAATGCTTCCTGTTCCCAGATGTCCCAGAGATAAATACAGCAGTATTTTGAAGCCCCACTTGGAGCTGTTTTGCCTGCAAATTTATAGTTTTGTCTCCATTTTCAGAAAACCCTGTTTTATGTGAAGTATAGCACTCTTGGTAGTTTTTAAGGAGCAAACTCCTCTGGAGTTGCCTATGTAGGCAACAACTCTTATGTAGATTGCACACAAGGGATCTGAAGTTGAAAGGCTCCTTTAAGATGACAAATGGGTTGAAAGTGTTATTGTCTTTGATTGCATGCCTTACATCATCTGTATGTAGGAATAAGAGAGCTATACTTTATCTTTAGCCATTTTATAAATATTTAAGTCCTTATAGTTGCCTAAAGATATTAAAGCATATTTTACAGTAGTTGGAATATAAATATTATATATAGCACAAGATACCAAAGTAGTTTAATGAATTCATAATTTTCTGTTCACTTTTATTGGAATGTGTTTTATGTTCCAAAACTTCCATTTAAAGAATAAGAGACTGTTCTGCTCCCTGACAAGATGTGAGCCAATAGTGAATGTTATCAAAACTGCTTTAAATGATGATATGGGACTTCAATTAGCAAGAAGAAAGGAAACATGGGTATTGGAATGTACTACACCAGTCTCTGTGTTTTAACATTGAAAGAAGTCTTTGAAGAAGCCATTTGTTTTTTAAGTCTTTATGAAACTGTAAGGCGTTTTGCTTCTCTGTCTCTGTATTTTTTAAAAGTTCTTAATTGCAGAAGTAGGTACATGTCTGGATCCAATTATACAAGAGTAAATTTTTTAAAATTTGAAGTTGAGTTTCTAAACAACCATAAAATCATGTGACGTGAAATGTATAAAAGGTCTGTATTTCATGACCCCTTGGATGCAAAGGTTTGTTGAGGTTATGATTGTGAATCTTTCAAAATCTCATCAAATAAAAATATTTTTTTAATATTTCACAGTTTCACTATTTCCCAGTAGGAGTCTGTGCTGGGTAATACTTGTTAATTACCCACAACAAAAGTAGACACACAATGCTGGTAAATTACCTGACCCTTTGCATTTTAATGAGACAACAAGGATTTCATGAAGTGATGTTGTTTCAGTGGTTAATGGTGTCAGCAATGTTGTAATTGTAGGCTAAGGCACATTAGCTGCACAACCACATGTAGGAAGGGTTTCTCTCGACAGGCCCTTTGGAGAATAGAACAGGGTATTATCATTAAGCCTATGTCATTTGCATGCTGCTAATCACTTACTTTATCATCTTGTGTATCCATTGTCTTTCTTTAATTGCACTTTAAATGAAAATTAAAAAATAGTTCCAATGCCCATGATACTTGTGATAGCATCTTGATTATGAAGATAACTTCAAGAAAATGGAACATACAGATAATATATTACAGGATTACAAGATAGTTTGAAAGTTATAGACCATAGCAAGCAGCCTCATGAGCGTAATTCTGGTATCTTTCTTTGCTTCAGTACACTTTGTTTGTTTAATAAATAGTTATTTATATGCATAAAGGTGGTTGGATTTTTTTAAAGGACATACATGAATTCAGAGATCAATGTCACTGTTTTTGCTTTAGTGTGGCAAGGATACAAAGCATCAATATCCAGCAGATTCCACCAGTCTAATAACGTTACAGGAGAAAGATAGATTTTAGTTCTTTGCTCTTTCTAGTTAAATCCTAGTCTGTGATATCCATTGTAGAAGAGTAGAATCCTACACCTGCCAGCAAGCTGCAGAACTTTAACAGCTTTAGGGTAAAACTTCCAAAATACTTGCCATTCTTTTATCAGGATGACCTGTTGATTTTTAAGTTTGACATGGTTAAGTTTGAGGCAGCCCAGACTTCCCATAGTAGGCAGTCTTGCCTACCTTTGTAGCTTCTGGCTATCAAGAACCTTTCAAACCTTTCTGCATCTGCAAAGTTGGGTATGCCAGCTGAATGGAGGCACAACCTCCATTTGGGAATAAGTATTGCTGTGCTTCTGGCATTTTTTTGCAGCTTTTCTTTTTAACTTCTGAACAAAAAAAATCCTGAAAAAGTAAATCTATTAATTTTGCAAATGGTATGGTGGGAATTTTTATTGAAGGAAGAGGGGTAAACTTTCTTCTTGACTAGTTGAGATATCTTTCTATTCAACACAGCCCAATAAGATTATGTTTCTTAGGAATATTCATACTGTCATATTTGGATACAAGATTAAGATTATATAAAATTTCTGCAGTGTCACAGGAACACCCAATCTTTTGCAAACTTCCCATAGAGCTTTAAAGTAGGTCTATGAAGGTATAATTCAGATTGGATCTTTCATATTGATTTGAGGTGAGGCTGCTGCTTTATATTTTGTATTCAGCTTTAAATATCAAGTACTCTTCATAGGGATTTTCCCACAAAATATTGGAAAATGATTCTTTGAAATATACATTCATGGTGTTTTTAAACACAGATTTGAAATCTTATTTACAACATTTCTTAGTCAGATAAGCGGCATGTGAAGTAATGTTTCCATTTTCCACTCCTCTTGATAATAATTTTTAGTATGTAGCACCTACAGTAATTTTACTAAAAACTAACAAAAATTGCAGTCTTTCTCTTTTTAAATTTCATTAATAAGTGTTGATAAGCTTAGTGTGAGACTTAAAATTCATGAAAGGGAAGAAATGAACTAATTGTTTTTCTTGACAATCAGTAGA
The DNA here is from genome assembly GCA_024605025.1 of Megaceryle maxima. Classification (NCBI taxonomy): domain Eukaryota; kingdom Metazoa; phylum Chordata; class Aves; order Coraciiformes; family Cerylidae; genus Megaceryle; species Megaceryle maxima. The sequence continues at coordinate 66,344 of JANHGN010006188.1, forward strand.
GACCAAGTTGGTAGCAACGTGGAAAGGACATACAGTGTTTCCTTCCAGGTGATCCATGAAAAAAACAATTAGGAAATGAAGATCTCTCTGCCCACCCTTGCTGATCAGCAAAGGGAGGAAAGGGACATCAGTGCCTTATTGAGCTTCACCTCCAAGACTAGTACTTCCTTGACTTGTTTATCTATAGGAGTTACCTCACGTGAGTCAAAACAGGAGCTACACTTTGATAAACAATGGGAGGTCTGTCAGGGGAAAAAGGTGGGGAAGTGCTTATGCACTGTTTTTTTGTATACTTTTCTCTTTTTTTCTTGATATATAGAATCACAGAATGGCTTTAGGTGGACAGGACCTTAAAGATCATCTAGTTCCAAACCCCCTGCCATGGGCAGGGACACCTCCCACTAGATTAGGTTTCTTGAAGCCTCATCCAGCCTGGTCGTAAACACTTCTAGGGATGAGGCATCCACAGCTTCTCTGGGCAACCCCTTCCGGTGTCTTATCACCCTCACAGTAAAGAACTTCTTCCAAATGTCCAATCTAAATCTACCTTGCTGTAGTTTAAAACCATTGCCCCTTGTCCAGTCACTACATCCCCTTATAAAAAGTCCCTCTCCAGCTTTCCTGAGCAAATATTTGAACAAATTGTCTGTTATTTACACTGATGACTGTATGCTTGGATATTCTTCCCCCTAGAATGGCCATCAGAGGCGTAAGTTGCTTTCTAGTTTCTTGATTCTGAATCCTGTATCTCTGAAGCAGAGGTTCCCAAATTTTACAGATCGGGTACTACTAGTGGTATCACTGCTGTTCATCACACAGTTGTATCTACACAACCTTAGATATTATTAGTAGCTAATATATTGCTATCAATACATCGTTCAAGAATACATAATTAAAGAGCTACTTCAGTTTCATCCTGATTCCATAACTGCAGTTTTTATTTTGATTGGTTTTTTAATGTGAGAAAGGAGGAATAGAAAGAAAAGGAAATCTTCATTGTCTGTTTCTTTCCAGTCAGAGTCAAGAATAATTGCAAGAAATTACCCAATTTTAGTATTTGGTAAACTTATATTGAAACCGGAATAGAATGTAGCATACTGTGTATGTGACTTATAAACTCGGGATGATATACTGAGATAAACAGAACATAAGACTGGCTTGGCGTGTTAGCCATTCCTGAACTGCAGTATCAGAGGGTTGACATTTCTTTTAATGGAGGTACTTACCTTCCTATTACTTCATCATGCGTGACAAAGATGGTTTTCATACTGGCCAGTGATGCCGGTAGTTCTGAGGTGTAACTAATTGTGCTGATGGGATGTGTATGTGTTTTTAAATATACTCCAAACACTAGGATGGTATTTCCTTATTCCTATTTCAATTTGGGTGCCAAGTTATTTGCAAGGTTCAGATTAAACTTCAGCAAGGATGTAGTAAGCTATCTTTTTTCATCAGGGTGGGTTTGGTTTGGGTTTTTTTTTAAGTATACAAATACTCCTTAGACAATTATTATTCCCCACACTGGTAACTGCACCTGGGTGTGAGTGATTAATTGTGCTTTCTGTGGAAGAGGTGATTGAGTTAGTGTTACACAAACTGGCGTAGTTCAAAACAACTTGATACTCATTTTCACACATGATATCTACTAAGATGTCTTTAACAGACATGCTACTCTGAAGTTGTGTGTGTTACAGAAGGCAGTATTTGAGTGACAAAGAGCATGACTGATTTTTTTTCCCCCCTATTTATGCTGCTCAAGTTGGAGGTCTGGTAAAAAATTTTGGCTTGCAGAGAGCTTTTGTAGTGGTAAGCTGAAAGCACAAATGCCAGAAGGAAATTCTCTGTTAAGCCTCTCTTTAAAAAATACATTCACACAAAATCCATGTTCCATAACTCTGAGTGTTTAATCAAGCCTTGAAGTTTTTAAATTAGAAATGTAATCTTTGGGAATCACCTGTTTGCTGTCACTTGACTATGTGCTTTTATGGTAACGTGTCCACTAAGAGGTTGTGACAGGATTCAGTGAAATCTGGCAGGATTGGACATGGGCACAAAATGCTTTATAGTCAGCAGGATTTGCAAAGAGTTGCTCTTTTGAAATATGGAGTAAGATGGGAGAGGAGCTTTTGGATACTTGCAAATAGATTAGACTGCAGGAAATGTGCAGGAGGCCTATGGAGCATACTTGCCAGATAAATTAGAGGTGGTCTTGATCTGAATCCAACCTGTCTGAGAGCTCAGCTCTGGGAATCTAGTTCAGATTTCTTTGATAAAAATGAGGCTTTAGCCTTCACAGTAAAATCTTTGATCCCCAGGACAGCCTTGAATGTGCAATTTTAGTTTTGACCCAGCCTATGGAGAACTTAATGACATTTTACCATAGGTTTCCAGCTCAGTTCCAGCTTGAGTAATTTAAAAGTCTGCTGGCACTATTTAGCCCACACAGACCATGAAGTCGACCGTAAGTAAGTACAAGTTGATGGAAAAACAATATTGCTAGAACAGAGTGACAGATGTTGATTATCACAAAATGTCTGTTTAAGCATTTTATATGGATCCATTTCCTCACTGCATACACCTGAAATTTTTGTAGAAGTTACAAAGTAATTGTACTTAAAGATGTGGAATCATCTGCTAAAGAAATTGTTGGAGTACATATTGCAAAAAATGACTGCTGTGGTTATTGCTGTTGCTGCTCAGGGGAGCTATTCAGATGCCTCATTTATTGGAGCTTAATAGATTAAAAGTCCAAATTGAGTCTCATGATATAAACCTAATCAAATTCTAATCTGCATAATTTTCCCATAAGCAGCAATGGGAAATTTATTTAATTTATGTTTCAGTAGTTGCCAATCATGTGTTGGACAACATTGAGGCTTTTATTTATCGAAATATTTTTATTGATTGCTTGCTATGATATCTGGCTTTCCTCTTCCTTTTTCACTAAGGCAAAAATATATTTTATTTGGTATAATGTAGGGTATAATGATATAATGTAGAGTCTTGCCTAACATGCCTATATAATTTTTAATGGTGAGCTTTCAATTTTATTTGTAGTTATTGAATACCTGTCTCGCTGAACTAGGTAATGTAGCTTAATTTATTTGATAACTTTTATTCAGCATATTTATTTATTTTTGCCTGAGATCTAAATATGCAAGGTTGATTAATGATTAAACTGAAAAGAATTTGGCATCATTTTATGCTAAATTCTTTTAGCTGCAAACCTGTGCTACCAACTTTGTGTCCTAGGATAATATAGTGTAGAAAATTATTAAATGGTACATGGGGAGTAGGGAGAATTTAAAAATAAAGCTTGTCATGACAGTGGGTAAAACCACAAGAATTATAATTTCTGATGTTATTATAAATGTAACAGTATTCCATAATAATTGCCTAATGAACATGTGTTGCTATTTCTTCTCTGTCTTTCCAAATATTTATATATTTCCAGTCAGTTCTTTCTGAACAAAATAAGAAAAAAGCAAAAAAAAAGTCTGTGAGAAGTAGCCATGCTACTTTGTTGCACCTAGACAGTAGTATTAGGAGTATTTGCTATACCTAGAGGTGTAATTCACCAGAAAGAATGGTCACTTGCCACCAAGAGAAAGAACAATCCAAGAGAACAAAATTCTTTCCCAACAGGAGTAGGCTTTGGAAAACCAGGTTCACGACAACAAAAAAATGGAAGAAAAAGTAGATGGAAAACTAAAGATGACATGACAGTTACAAAACAAAACAAGAATTCAACAAATCCAAAGCACATGGTTTATTGGAAGGAGTCAAAATATTCTCTGGCCAATTTGTAAAAATATAGTATAATGTTAATGTGAACATGTCCCAGGCAATAGGGTAAGTGTGAAGTAGTTTGGAAACTGTTGTCCTCTGCACATCCTTTGTATTTTACTGTTTGTTGTCCTAGGTGTTTTCAGTTAGAGAATTACCCAATCATTCCTCTGTTTCTAGAAACAGCTTAAAATATAGATGCTTAAAGACAACTACAAGATGATGCTAGCTGTCAAGCAATAAACTCCTGATGTCCTAGCCCATTTGCTTTGGTAGCTTTGGATTGCGTAAGCTTGTGGTGAACCTCAGCAGGGCTATCATTTGTGTAATTACCACAGGAGATGTCATGAAAAAAAAACCCCACAAAACAGGCAGTTTCAGATGGACTTCATCTTGATTTTTTGTCTGCATTTGATAGTGAAACTCAAAATGACACTTAAACGGGGAAAAGATTTGTTTAAGTACCTGTGAATAAAACCTGCAAAGTTATACACGATTCTGCACTATGCTTAAAATATGCTATTTCTAACGTATTATCCTGTTCACAATAGAAAATGGAAACAATGTGGTTTCATTCAGTGCTAGACCTCAAGATGATGAAACTCTAATCCTTCTCTTGGTCTTTATTTTTACAACTTAATCCTGCCTTGCTAGAACCAGCAGACCTATAAATCCTTAACAATTTCAGCATGTGGGACCACTGATGCACCCAGGAACGGTTCTCACACTTTGGGGTGTGGAAACTAATATTGATCCCCTACTTTGTGCTTTCATTAGAACATTGATTTGGACATTTTCCCCATAAGTTTCTGTGATTCAACAGTATGGGAACAGACATTAGAGAAGAGCACTTCCTTGGGAGGAAGATGGCTGCTTGTTCTCTGTAACAGTGTCTATCAGTGTTCAGTGCTCCAGGGGTTGTTCCAATTGGAGGGTTCTTACAATTGAGAAAGCTATCCTTCTTCATCTTCCACTCCCTGTAGATTTAGCTTGGCCTACGTTGGGCCCAGAGCATCTCCAAAGATGCTGCAGTCTCTGAAAGATCTGGGAGCTTACGCAGTCACATCTGTTCTCCCACATTCCTCTCCTTTTCCAGAGCTTTAGAGATAATCTCCAAGAGATTATTAGATCTTCAGGCACAAATTACAATAAAAGTCAGAACTGAAACCAGATTTCAGGTTTCCAGGTTCTGAGGCCAAACTACAACTCTCTGTCTCAGACCACATGGGACGTTGACACTAGAATTGTTTCTAAATTGAATGGCTGTAACAGATTCCCATGAATGTCAGCAGCTCTTTAGCTGCATGACTGCTGCTGAACTTTCCAGGTATGCCCAAGTGGCTGTACTATGGAGAATAACAGGTATAGTCTAGCATTCAATTGAATTCACTGGAATATTAATGGACATTGTCAGCAAACAGTAGCAAAGGGATATAGCTGTGAGGTCCTTTTGTAAAGAGAATTATTTCTTTTTGGCTGGCTCTGCTTAATGGAAATCCTTGTCTTGTATTCCTGCATGCTGGCTGTTGGGTGAGTGTTTGGCGTTTCACCACCTGTGTGTTGTTCATATAAGCTCTAAATATGATTGCTGTTTCATGCTTCTTAGATGAGCCACAGCTAGTTAACATATGCTTTGAAAATTATATTTTTGAGGACATTAGTGCATTTGTTACCCAGTGAATCTCATGACACCTTTCCCTAGAATAGCATTATTTAAAGGGCACTATCAATTTGCATGATATTTTAATGACAAAGCCACCAACTTTAGGTCTGCCAAGTGGATTTCCAGTTTGGGAAACTGCATTCTGCCTGCATAGAATTCCAGTTCAATAAAACATACATCTTCGGAAGGGAAGGGGACCAAAGAGGAAAGGGACAGGGGGAAAGGGGAAGAGGATCATAAAGGATCCATTATGATGCTTTAGAATGGAAAATATTTTATGAAAAACATAAAAATCCGGTTTGAGAATAGGGCCATCTGTGTCTCAGTGAAGTCAGTGGAACAGAAGCAGTGCACATCCAAGAGCCAAGCTTCTTTCTACATTAAAACCTCAGTAAGCATTTACTTTTCCCTCAGCAAACTAAAAGGATTTATTTACTGCTATGGAGTGCAAACCTTCCTGCATTTCATGGGACATTACTCAGTCAAGTTAACGGCACAGGAACAAAAACCAATGGTTTGTGGCCAGCACAATCAGCAGATCACTTGACCATCAGAGCAATTGCTCCAAACAACACGTAAGCAGGGCAAACTATAATTATTGCTGGTGCTTACAGTGGGCAGAAGTCACTGTTAAGTCATGCCAACATTCCTTGATGTTGAACTTCATTGCAGTGCCATTGTGGCTCCTAGAATACCTGTATGTAACTGCTGAGCCATAGTTAGTGCTCCCTGAGTTCCTGAGAGGACCCTGGGATCAGCTTGGCTCTTACAGAATCCCAGTATTGCTCATCACTTTGTAGGGGGCATTTTGTAAGAAACAAGGAGGGCTTATAGCCAACTGGCCTTGCTGAGCTCTGAGCTGGGCAGCATCTGGATCCCCTGTAATTCTTTGAAAAAAAACCTCACTTCCTTGTGAGGAGGAAATTTCCACAAGCTTCTCCATCCACAAAGTTGAGAACATTTTAAAGAAGTAGGATCTTGAAATTCTTTAGTTGTTTCACCTGCTTTTGTGAGCAGTAGTATCCCAAAGGTAGCTGGGAAATATTTCTTTGCACAGAATCAAGATGTTGAATTGCAGGAGGCTCAAATACCTTCAGAGTAGGTAGCTGAGTTAGGGCATGTGAGTCCTTGCCTCTCAAAGAGGAAGGCTGCTGATAGGAAGGAAGCAGTGACTCCTGACTGCCAGTTCTCACTGATTTTGAGCATGACAGGAGCCCTGCATTCCTTTCAGAGGCATGGTATATTTAATACACTTTGGCAGCATCTTGTTTTAGAGAGGCACAGGGGCTTGCTCCCTCCTGTTGGAAGGCCAAGCCATTTCTTGTGTTTGATGTTGTGGTGGTTATCACCATAGCCAATGGTGGTTGACCCTGGATGGCAACTAAACACCTACCCGGTCTCTTTCTCACTTCCCCCCAGTGGGATGGGGAAGAGAGGCAGAAGGGCAAAAGTGAGAAAAAAACTTTGAGGTTGAGGTAAAGACAGTTTAATACGTGAAGAGGAAAACAAACAACAAACAAACAAAAAAAAACCATCAAAAAACCCAAAACCACACAACCAACCAAACAAAACCCAAACAAACAAAACCCAAACAAAACAAAAACAAAAACACAACAAAAACCAGCCAAAAACCCCATAGCACATAGTGTAAAGGCAATCACTCAGTACATACAGCAATTTAGTATTGGCTGCAGTTGGCTGCAGGAACTGATATGCTTGTGCTGCACCTTACCTCCTAATTTTTGGCAAAGAGAATTCCCTTATCCACAAGCCCCCTACTATCACTGTATTTCCTTATGCAGGGTGTGTGCTCAGGCTTGCACAGGCCATGTGAATTTTCTTGTAGAGGCTGATCCTGTTAAGCAGTTGTAGCCACAGCTCCCTCAGTTGTTTGTTGAACAAGGAGACACTGTGGTTATAAGAAGATCACAACTATCAGCCCTGTTTTACAATTTTGATGAGCGTTAATGGAACAAGGTTTGGGGACTGAAGGAGAAAATGGAATATGAAAAGCAAAATGAAAAGAGGCTGTGAGGAAAGCATGTCATTTCTAAATGAATGCTCTGTGCAGAGGAATTGAATCTTTTCACAGCTGAAAATGGATCTTAAATCTGATGCCTTAGCTTGTTTCAGCTTCTGTAATGAAATAGAGTTTTCCTAATACCCTGTGACCTGAATTTCTCCCTGCTTTATGGGTGCTATTCCTTGACGTACAAACCTGTATTTTCTCAAGTCAGCATTTGATGATGGATGTCAAAATACAGGTCATGTATTATGCATATAGCATTACCGATTTAAGGTGTTTACTTGTCAAGTTGAAGAAATTCAGAAATGTCACATTCACTGAATCTGCACAGCTGTCACTTGTAGTTTTTCATGCCTTTAAATGAAAGTTCTGATAAAGCAGGCTAGTTTTCCTACACTTTTTTTTTTTTTTTTCTGTCTTCTGGAGGAAAAAATAGAAAGCCTGTGTACAGAATTTACATGGTGACCTGGAAGCGGGAATGTGGCCTGAAGGTGTTACGATGCCTTGTGACTCCAAACATATAGGCACAAAAAATCCCAAATTACTCCAATTTTCCTTTACTGAAAATATTACAAGATTTTTCTGATTTTAAAAAGTGAATTCGTAGAGGTGTCTGGATTAAGCGTGGACAAGGAAATTAAAATAGCATATATTTCTCACATCTGCTGAGACCATAGGATGAAAAATATTAAGGCATGAGTCTATTTTTCATTCAAGGAGAAAACAGAATCCCTTTAACATGCTTCTGGCATTTCAGACTGAATGCACTATGTGTGCAGTGTGCAATTACAGAGCTCTTGACAGTCTGTGTCTAACAGAAATGCCACATTTACTTCAATTTTCTAACACTATGCTAGGAAGACAAATATTTGAAGGGTTAGAGAAAGGTGGCTACAAATAGCCTTCAATGGAGAGAGTGTGTGTGCGTGCCTCTCTGTGTGTGCACATTGCAATAGAGGAAGGGCAAGAAGGACTCAGACATGTAGATGCAGTTTTGCCAACTTTCATCTATTTGCTTTTGGCTAGTAGGGAAATACTGATGTGCTCTTTCCATCTGAAGAGCCTGATTCACTAAACGATGTCTCAGTGAGTGCATCCTGAGATGGGGAGAGATGCCTTCAGGAAAAAGAGAGATGCAGAGCCTCAAGGGATGCTCCCAGCAGTACAACTCCTGGGGTGCATGGGAACAGGATTATTTTTCTCTACTCTCAGATGAGTGTTAAAAGTCTTACTGCTGCCATTTTGACTTTTCTGTGGATGACCCAACAGGCCCTGCCACTTTAACTGATCAAGAAGTCAGCTACTTGAGGGTTTTATTTAATGTACTGTGACAAAAGGCACTTCTTGCCTTTCCTGTAGCATAACAAAATGCAAAACTTAAACACCAGAGTCTGTTACAGAAGGAGGTGTCACACTAATACCCACCTGTCCTCAGACAGCATTCCCTCCCGTTGGAGTCCCACTTTAATTTTCCTGCTGTTGTGTCAGAGTTATGTCTAACTCATGAGGTAGTGCCTGAAGGAACTCTGTTAGACTCACTTTGTGAGTCTGAGAAATCCTAGGCTCTGCCATGCAGCAGTAAGCATTCAAAGAGACAGTATGGCTATCAGTCACAGTGCCAGGCACAAGGAAACTTCTGCAAACCAATACCAGTTGGGAATGCAATTCACTGTCACCACACCAGTCTTACTGAATTAGTTCCAGCACAATGAGTAGTATTAAATGACCAACTGTTCACATTGCCAGCATTTCCAATTGTCTCTAAGAAATCTGCTTTCTAAAGATTTTCTATGCTCTGGTATTATTAAGTATAATTGCTTTGCTGTCTTAGGCTTGCCTATGGTGATGTTTTTGTCTTGCAAGCCTGTTGAAGATACCACATCCATTTCTTTTCTCCTAAAGAATTTCTTCACAGATTTTTCACTCCCTTTTTACTTATCCTGTCCTTACAATCCTCATGTTGTAGCTAGTTACCATGTGATAGTCAGAAGGAAATTCATGCTGTTACCTTCTGGAGGGCTGAGTCTCTCTTCTCAGTGATTCTAGTTTTATTATCTAGGTATTTTATATGTGATACAGACAAAACCTAGGGAAAAATAAACTGAATATAAAATAAAATTTTAAATCCCATTAAATCAAGAAGTCCAGGGTCTAGTGGTCCTTATAGTTTGTCTTGTTTAGGGACAATTTAAGCATGATGGTATTTATCACTGGAAAAGAACTATAAATCCTTCACGAAGACACCCTATGGATGTCATCTATCTGAAATTCTGGAAAGCTTTTGACTGAAGCCCCCACAGCAACCTTCACTGTAAACTGGAGAGATATGGATTTGATAGGTGGACTGCTCTGTGGACAAGGAATTAGATGGACGGTTGCATCTAGAGGGTAGTGGTCAACAGCTCCATGTCCAGATGAAGGCTGGTGTGAGTGGTGTCCCCCAGGTCAATACTGGGACCTGTGCTGTTTAATATCTTCATCAACGACATAGTGTGATCCAGTGCACCCTCAGTAAGCACGCATTTGACACACCAGAAGGATGGGATGCCATACAGAGGGACCTGGACAATCTTGCAAAGTGGGCCTATGTGAACCTCATACGGTTCAACAAGACCAAGTGTGAGGTTCTTCACCTGGTTCAAGGCAAACCCCAGTATCATTAAAGGCTGGGGGATGAAGGGATTGAGAGTAGCCCTATGGAGAAGGACTTGGGGGTACTGGTGGATAAAAAACTGAAAATGAGCCAGCCCAGAAAGCCAACTGTACCATGGGCTGCCTCAAAAGAAGTGTGGCCAGCAGGTCAAGGTAGATCATTCTGTCGTTCTACTCAGTACTGGTGAGACCTCACTTGGAGTATCATGTTTTATGCAGCTGCCTACTTTTCAGTACTTACAATCAGACTTCAAAAAGCTTTGCCTGGTGTCCTGGGTTGGGCTCAGGTTAATTATCAGAAACAGCTGCTGGCACAAGGAGCTGCAGCTGGGAGGGGCCACAGCCGGGATAAACAACTGAACCAGCCAGTGGGATATTTGATACCATACTGAGTCATGCCCTACATAAGAGGAGGGCTGCTTCCCCCCACCCCCCCCCATGGGTGTGGCTGTTTTCTCCTTGCTTCTGTGTGGCCAGAGCAGGGAAAGTTAGCATCTCAGGAACAGGTAGAGCTTTCCCAGTTTCTATTGCTCACTTTATATATTATTTCATTAGTACTATTGTTATTGTTGTTTTCCTTTCTCTTTGTGTTGTTTTATTAAACTGTCCTCATCTCAAGCCTTTAGGGTCTCACCTTTATTCTTTATCCTGATTCTTCTTCCCATCTGATAGGAAGGGGTGTGGACTGGTGGGAAAAGTAGGGGGTGAAGAGCTGTGTGGTGTTTAGCTGCCAGCAGAGGCTAAACTGTGATGCAGGGGTATTTTTTTCTTAAAAAAAAAAAAATAATTAAAAAATTTTTTAAATGCTTAGTGTCAAGAGCTCCATCTCAATTTGTGTAGAGAATCAAGATGAAAGCACAATCTTTTTTAGATGTGAATCTTGCTGCTCTCCAGACCTTTTTTCCCTTTGAGTGCCTGCCAATATGTTTCCTATCCTGCCTTTGTTTCCTTTACATTCCCACAGGTATAAAACTCTTTCTAGTTTTTTTTCAAGCTTTTTTTTTTCTTTATTTTTCTAGTATTCTTTTCAAGCTCTTACATATTGGTTGAAAACCTGTGTCGTCTTCTTTCCATCCTATCTTGTCCTTCCTGTTAGAATGAGCCCTTCCATTTCCATCCCAGTATTCCTATAATTGTAATCCTTGTAAAGATGCGTATTGTGAATGGTACACTCAAAAACTAAAAACAACTTTTTGGGGTTGTATTACTTCCAGAAAAGTTAGCTTTTAAATCCTGCATGTCAATCAAAAGCCTGCTAATGGAAGCAGTTTGTTCCTCATGGTTGTGTTACTAAAACTAAAAATTCTTTAAAATGCTAATTGAGGTTGAATAAGTGCTGTTCATTTCAGGATTATTTGAAATACTAATAGGACAAAATTAAATCTAATGCTGAAGTCTTTATTTTTTTTTGTTTATATTTATGTAAGCATTGCTCTTTCCATTTTGCATGTTTTGAGGAAAAGGAAACCTAGGATAAGAAAGTTAATTTCAATTTCTCTGTTAGGTACCAAATATCTTTCACAAATATGCAGATCATTTCTACTGTAAGATTATGCTTTTAAGAAATAATTGTTGAAAATTACACAAATTATTAATGTAAATTACAGTCTTTTCACTATAAAAAAAATAGAGATAAGGAATTCCCTGGTTTGGATTTTTTATATATATAGTTTGTCCTATGAACATTTTTTCTTTTTTTCTTTTTCTTTTTTTTCTTTTTTTTTTTTCTCTTCCCCCCCCCCCTTCTGGTTTTTTTCCCCCTTCGTGTGTTGTTTCACCTCCCTACCCAAATTCAC